>JAFFST010052534.1:68940-80162 GCA_022414735.1 Noturus placidus
AGTGTGACAAACATGCAAAGGAACAGGAAATGAGGAAGGGGGCAAACACTTTTTCACACCACTGTATATATATACAGTGCATCCAGAAAGTATTCTTGGTGCTTCACTATTCCCACATTTTGTTACTTATTCCAAAATGGATTAAATTAATTATTTTCCTCAAAATTCTACAAACAATACCCCATAATGACAACATGAAAGAAGTTTGTTTGAAATTTATTCAAAATAATAAAATAAAAAATCACATGTACATAAGTATTCACAGCCTTTGCCATGACATTCAAAATTGAGCTCAGGTGCATCCTGTTTCCACTGAACATCCTTGAGATGTTTCTACAACTTGATTGGAGTCCATCTGTGGTAAATTCAGGTGATTGGACATGATTTGGAAAGGCACACACCTGTCTATATAAGGTCCCACAGTTAACACTGCATGTCAGAGCACAAACCAAGCCATGAAGTCCAAGGAACTGTCTGTAGACCTCCGAGACAGGATTGTATCGAGGCACAGATCTGGGGAAGGGTACAGAAACATTTCTGCAGCATTGAAGGTCCCAATGAGCACAGTGGCCTCCATCATCCGTAAAGAAGAGACATCCCTGATGAAAACCTGCTCCCGAGAGCTCTGGACCTCAGACTGGGGTGAAGGTTCATCTTCCAACAGGACAACAACCCTAAGAACACAGCCAAGATAACAAAGGAGTGGCTACAGGACAACTCTGTGAATGTCCTTGAGTGGCCCAGCCAGAGCCCAGACTTGAACACGATTGAACATCTCTGGAGAAATCTGAAAATGGCTCTGCACCGACGCTCCCCATCCAACTTGATGGAGTTTTAGAGGTCCTGCAAAGAAGAATGGGAGAAATTGCCCAAAAATAGGTGTGCCAAGCTTGTAGCATCATACTCAAAAGACTTCAGGCTGTAATTGGTGCCAAAGGTGCTTCGACAAAGTATTGAGAAAAGGCTGTGAATACTTATGTACATGTGCTTTTTTTATTTTATTATTTTGAATAAATTTGCAAAGATTTCAAACAAACTTCTTTCATGTTGTCATTATGGGATATTGTTTGTAGAATTTTGAGAAAAATAATGAATTTAATCGATTTTGGAATAAGGCTGTAACATAAGACAATGTGGAAAAAGTGAAGTGCTTTGAATACTTTATGGATGCACTATATATATGTGTGTGTGTGTGTGTGTGTGTGTGTATATATATATATATATATATATATATATATATATATATATATATATATTAGATTGCCTTTAAGAATGCCTTTGACAAAAGAAGAAGGTATTGAAATCATCCTCATGGCTGTATCAGGAAGCTTGATTAGGAAGGTTGTAATGGACATGCAATTACTTGAATAACAGCAGATGTGTTAACATGAGTACATCGTGAGTGGGAGAGACGACTCAGTGTGTGTTTACAAAGAAATGGCAATCATGTAGAGGATGTTTTGTTAATAAATTTACATTTTACTAAAAAGTGTTATTTTCCCCTTTGTTCATAGAGACTTTTGGGACACCCTGTAGTTTACAGTTTTCTCTTCTGTGCATTTATTGTCCTGCACTCAGCTCACACTGTTGTGTATATAAACTTTATGTAATCTTGCATACTGTTATGTGTTGCACTATGGTCCTGGAGAAACAACATTTCATTCCAGCGTATACAAGCCATATTGAGGAATGACAATAAAAACCCACTTGACTTGACTCGAATGGACACCAACAGGAGAGTGCTGGATCAACAGTAATCCCCATGCTGATAGGTGAGTGCTGCCATGTATCCATCCTATCACATCCTGGCCTCTCACCCACACTGAGCTCTTCAGATGAGGGGGGTGAGAGCACAGTAGGGGCAAATTCCACCAGGGAGGAGACCTTACTGTGATTTAGACTCCCATGCAAATTTAATCAATTCAAGTGCTTCTATCCAACCAGCCTCTTGGCTCATTAGTGGCAATTTAAAGGGGTTTCTGTGATCCTACCTCTCTCTCTCTCTCTCTCTCTCTCTCTCACACACACACACACACACACATACACACACTCTGAGTTGTAAAGATTTTCCTTCATACATTTTCCTCCTGGCTCAGAGACCATACCCCCTCCTAGTCTTTCTATAGTCGTCTACTTCAAAAGCCAAATGACATGCCACACAGCAGCTAAAGGGGCCAGATATGAGGTGCTCACCCTCGAGTCACTGTTCCCTCAGCCACTTGTTCATCTCCCTTCTCAGTAATTGGTGAATCGATTAGTGAGGGTCTGAACCTCATGGATGAAGGCAGCCTTTTGAGGCACATGAGAAGTTAGAAAGGTAGCCACTCTGCTCAGCTGAGACCTTCATCCTCAGGAGCTGGCCTGAAAGAGTTTAATATCAGGAGTTAGTATCAGCTGATTAAATAACTGCATTTCATATTCTTGGGTTATATATTGTTTTAAAGAAATATTTAATTCATTATAAATAGAATGATCTGACATAGGGCACACAGAGGCTTAGTGATTAGCATGTTCGCCTCACACCTCCAGGGTTGGGGGTTTGATTCCTGCCGCTGCCCTGTGTGTGCAGAGTTTACATGTTCTCCTCGTGCTGTGGGGGTTTTCTCCGGGTACTCCGGTTTCCTCCCCCAGTCCAAACATATGCATGGTAAGCTTGATTTGCATGTTCAAAGTATCTGTAGTGTATGAATGGGTGTATGAATGTGATGTTGCCCTGTGATGGCTTGGCACCCTGTCCAGGGTGTACCCTGCCTTGTGACCCATGCTCCCTGGGATAGGCTCCAGGTTCCACGTGACCCAGTAGGATAAGGTATAGATAATGTATGGATGGATGATCTGACATAGTTAAAAAAAAATTCAATTAAAAACGATATTCAAAAAAGAAGATACTACAGAAATCAAACCCATGATGTCAACACAAGCATCAGCTTGAGCACAGGTGAACCTCATTCAGTTAATTATCCACACTCAGGATTTCTTGAGAAATTCATTACCGCTGGTTTTTATGTCCCTCATCTCACAGAACAGATACAGATAATATATTTAGAATGAAAACTGCCTCATTGTTTAGAGGTAGCTTACACCGTCACATGTTAAATACAGTACATGTGAAAATAGACAAATGTCCTGATCATGTAAAAAAAAAAAAAAAGAAAAACATGAAAGCTTTAAAAGACGAACAAATATTGAAAATACTTATAAGCATGTCTTAATGTGCTTTGTATATAGACTACATATAACTGCTTTATCCTGGTGGATCTGGAGCTTAAAAGTCATGTAAAGAAATGCTGTAAAATAAAGATGCCTTTAAAAAAATAATGAAACTAAACATTTGCAACATTAAAAAGAACAACAATCTGTTAGTGTTGTTGATGTGACAACCCTTTGTCTTTAAAAAAGTGCATGAGGTCACAGATCAATTTTGTGCAGTTTTACGAGGAATTTGGCTGGTATGTTTTTTTCAGCATTCTCAGAATCTTTGACACTTGCTTCTGTTTTTTTTTCAGGTAAACCCTGACAGCATCAGCATTCATTTTTTTTCTGAAAAGTAATCTATTACAGAAAAAATATATTACAGTCCGTACCGGATTTTGTGGAGTTTTTTTGTGATTGTTGTGGCCAAAAATGCTTTTTTTTTTGCTGTACCTTTTGAAAAAAAAAAAAATGCAACTTGCAGAGATTTTTGTGCTTTTTTGAGATTGCAAAACTGCACAAAATTGTTTGCACTGTCTTTTGCAGTGATGTTTGTTGGTAAATGAAACTTTTTAGCTGCACTCATGGTCAACTCATGACTGCTCATTGTGATGATGTCACATGACGCGTCTTGGCCCACATTTGCCAGTTTCCTTGATCACAAAATCAAGGAGGGACTGATATTACCTTCTTCATTTACATACAATTATTAAAATTTTGCTGGAAGAATAAAGTTTGGAAATCTATTTTTTACAGACCCCTAATACATCTATCCATCCATGTTGCATACTACATAGCTTACACAGGGTCACAGGGAGCCTGTCCCACGAAATTTGGGCCACAGGGTGACCTATAATAGAAAATTCATAAAATAAACATTTAAAACAAAATTTGTATTTTTAAAAAGGAAGGTAGGCAGATCGACAGAGAGAACATGGTCACCTGTTGGTCTATTAGTTGTATATGAATAACTGGTATGGTATCACAGATAGTAGTACTGTCATCTAAACAGCTAATCATGAGCTCTACTATCTGTAGTGAGTTTGAAAATTTTTCTAATGTTCTATGGGTTCCTCTGGGTTCTCTGGTTTCCATGCTAGGAGATGAATTGGCAATCAGGGTGCATTCCTGCCTCACACCTAGTTTCCCCAGGTTTGGCTTTGGAATCCCTGTGTCCCTCAACAGCATGAAGCCATTACTGAGTATAAGTGAAAGAAGTTCAATATGAGTAACAACTAAATCAAACGTGAATAGCTAATAATGAGTAAAATGTTTCATAAAATATTGCTTTCCTCCCCACTTCAGATCTGCTTATACAAAAACAAAAGTTTAACAGATTTTCTGAAGCTGTGGTTTCATTCAAAGTGCTTAACAAATCTCTGGCTCAGCCTTCAGGAAGATTTTTACACAGCAGCCAATGAGTAGAATATTTCAAGACAATGAGTGGTTTCTGACCTATATCTTTAAAATCTGAGGGTCGGTGATTGACCCCCGTCATGGTTCCCTGTTCCAAGTTGACATGAATGAAATGCAGATTTCAGTCCAAACAGTGGACCAACTGTGTAACAGCGGGCGGATGCATTGTGAAACTGCGCACACGGCTGTTTGACCCTCCCTACCCTCCACCCGCACTAAGGGAACCACAGTGACGTACACTCACGGGCAGGCCACGGCCAAAGGGGGCCGTATTGCTATCTCCGGGTAGAAAATCGTGCAAACACACAAGGTCAATATCGATGTGTCACCAAGGGGCTCTGTGTTAAATATCACTGGGGTTGTGTGTGCGCATGTCTGTCACTCATTCCATTGAACATGCATTCATTACTCCATTCAAATAAATAAGAAGCAATGAGAAAATATAGCTACTGAGCCATCAATTACTGTACCTAACTTAACTGTTTTAATATGTTAAACACAGCCAATAGTGTTTGGACCAAGGGAAAGATGAATGCTTTTACTTTCTGGCACACACATACTTTTTGCAGTGCCCCTGCCCCTGCCCCTTTCATCTCCTCAACACTGTGACATTTCCTTGTCGTTGGCTTTCCCTCTTCCTCCATCCCGGGAGAGGCTGATGGATGGGGCCCGTTTATGAAGCTGCTGCCAGCAGCGTGATCGATCAAGCCTTGCAGAGGAGAGAGCAGACTGAACCTTCAGCCTGCAGCCCACAAAGCCAGCACAAGCGCATCACAACAGAATTACACTCTCAGAGGAATGGTCATGGCCAGTTTAAATGTACTTTTACCATTCCACAGCCACTGATCATTTCAAGCATAGAAATAAATCTCAACATGTTTCATACCAAACTTTGTGGTACATTTATAATTGAAAAAGTAGTAAGAGGATTCAAATGGAGTAATAAAATTCAGTTCCTAGCAGGACATATTCCACAATTAAGAACCCCTAGATAATTTTTATATTTAACATGCATGTAAATAGATGCACTTGTGGTCTAAATTAAACAAGTGCTTTATGTTTTAAGAAAGCTGAACTTGCATAGCACAAGTTCATGACCATTATGAACAGAGCAGAAATCTTTGCAGAAAACTTACTATTAAAGCTACTCGATTTTGCTATTGTGTAATGATTACTGCAGAAATGTTTACGTTTTAAAATTTTTGCAATATTGTATTTAAATTTCTTTCACTGACTCGCATGTAAATTGCTCTAAACTCCCAAAAGTAGATTTAATTCTTAGTACAATTATTATATATTTTTTAATCCTCAGGTCCAAAATATTAAACAAAAAAAGAACAGAACAGAATAAGAGCTATGGCTACTCAAATATTACAGAAAAGTCCCTCACGATGACGGACCATTTCCACTGTATGATTTCCATTATAAACAATTTTTTCTTAAACAGCTTTGTGAAAAATATTTAAATACATATTTTTGCTATTAAACTACATACTAAGACGCATGCTAAGACTGTAAGATTAACACAAGGATAGCCTGGAAAATTCCACCTACTTGCGATCAATTAATATAGCAGCAGAAAAATAAATTAATAAGAAATAAATATTGGGCAGGGGTAGCTCAACAGATAAGACTCTGTGCTACTGAAGGTCAGCGATACGAACCATAGCACTGCCAAACTGCCACTGTTGAGCTCTTGAGCAAGGCCCTTAACCCTATCTGCTCCAAGAGTGCTGCGTCATGGCTGCCCGCACGCTCTAACCCCTGCTACTAGCAAAGTGGGATATGTGAAGAAAATTTCACTGTGCTGTAATGTATGTGACAAAGGCGTCTCTCTGTTTAAAATACAAATATTGGTATAAAGTTGAATTGTAGTTCAGCATTTCTAACTTAAAAAAAATTCTGATTTTGACATGAACCAACAAAATGATCTTGTAACAAAGTTTTAAAAAGGGCAGAAATGTTGCCCCTTCATTTGTCTCCATAAAAACACACTTAATATGCTAGCAAGATATGCTACTGCCACCTACTGATAACTCTTAATAACGACACAATGTTATAATAAGGTTTTATTTCAGCACAATCCAGAACAAGCTCTAATAGCATATTTTATATACACATACACACACACACACACACACACACACACACACACACACACACACACACACACACACACACAAAGCCACGTTGTCAAAAATAAAGGTAGCAACCAAATTCCTGCTTACATGTATTGAGAGTGGGCAGTGTAACCAAAAACAAATCTCCAGTTAGCCACCATGTCACTTCCCAAACAATCTGAAAGCCCAATACATGTATACCTACATGTAGTAGATTAAAATCATACATGTCAACTCAGGCTTGGGCTCGGGTTCAAGCTCAGTTCTGTATTGTTTTAAGCATGTGAATGTTTCCCCTGGAAGTAATACATCTCCAGTGGTGTGGGGGAAATTGTGTTATCTTTTCCTTTTGGCCTCAAATTTGTAGATGGCAGGAGCAGTGGGCGTCTCATTCCTCACTTTTACTTTCTTGTTCTTGTCCTGTTAGTAATGAAAGGCATCCCAAATGTTAATCAGAATGATCCATTAACTCAAAGTCTGAAGAAAGTTATTAAAAGGGTCAGCTCAAGAATTAGCACTTTTGGTAAAACATGGGATTAAAAAAAAAAAAAAAAAAGGAAGAAGTTATGAAGTCTTTGTGGTTAATTAGCTTACTTACAATGATATTGAGGGAAATCAAAATCTAACTGAAGTAAACAGATTTTTTTAAAATAAATAAATAAATAGTGCCACCAATTATTGGCACTGCTGCAATTCTGACTGAAAAATTAAATGAAAAATTTAACAGAAGCATGTTTCCATTTATATTTCAGTTTAAGTTCACCTGAGTGTTTAGGAACTCTTTAGCAGTCATCAATGACTTCCTGTTTCACTGGCACAGTGCATCCGGAAAGTATTCACAGTGCTTCACCTCTTCCACATTTTGTTATGTTACAGCCTTATTCCAAAATGGATTCAATTCATTCAAATTCTACAAACAATACCCCATATTTACAACATAAAAGAAGTTTGTTTGAAATCTTTGCAAATTTATTTAAAAAAAAAAAACCCCACACTATTTTTGGGCAGTTTCTACCATTCTTCTTTGCAGGACCTCTAAAACTCTATCAGGTTGGATGGGGAGCGTCGGTGCAGAGCCATTTTCAGATCTCTCCAGAGATGTTCAATCGTTTTCTAGTCTGGGCTCTGGCTGGGCCACTCAAGGACATTCACAGAGTTGTCCTGTAGCCACTCCTTTGTTATCTTGGCTGTGTGCTTAGGGTCGTTGTCCTGTTGGAAGATAAACCTTCACCCCAGTCTGAGGTCCAGAGCACTCTGGAGCAGGTTTTCATCAAGGATGTCTCTGTACATTGCTGCATTCATCTTGCCCTCGATCCTGACTAGTATCCCAGTTCCTGCTGCTGAAAAAACATCCCCACAGCACGATGCTACCACCCCCATGCTTCACTGTAGGGATGATATTGGCCAGGTGATGACTGGTGCCTAATTTCCTCCAGACATGACACTTGCAATTCAGGCCAAAGTGTTCAATCTTTGTTTCATCATGGTCTGAGAATCCTTCAGGTGCCTTTTGGAAAACTCCAGGCAGGCTGTCATGTGGCTTTTACTGAGAAGTGGCTTTCGTCTGGCCACTCTACCATTACAGCCTGATTGGTGGAGTGCTGCTGAGATGGTTGTTCTTCTGGAAGGTTCTCCTCTTTCCACAGAGACACGCTGGAGCTCTGTCAGAGTAACCATCAGGTTCTTGGTCACCCCCCCGACTAAGGCCCTTCTTCCCCGATCGCTCAGGGTGGCCAGCTCTAGGAAGAGTCCTTGTGGTTTCAAACTTCTTCCATTTACAGATGATTGAGGCCACTGTGCTCATTGGGACCTTCAATGCTGCAGAAATGTTTCTGTACCCTTTCCCAGATCTGTGCCTCGATACAATCCTGTCTCGGAGGTCTACAGACAGTTCCTTGGACTTCATGGCTTGGTTTGTGCTCTGACATGCATTGTTAACTGTTGTACCTTATATAGACAGGTGTGTGCCTTTCCAAATCATGTCCAATAAACTGAATTTACCACAGATGGACTCCAATCAAGTTGTAGAAACATCTCAAGGATGATCAGTGGAAACAGGATGCACCTGAGCTCAATTTTGAGCATCATGGCAAAGGCTGTGAATACTTATGTACATGTGCTTTTTTTATCTTTATTTTTAATAAATTTGCAAAGATTTCAAACAAACTTCTTTCATGTCGTCATTATGGGGTATTGTTCATGGAATTTTGTGGAAACTAATGAATTTAATCCATTTTGGAATAAGGCTGTAACATAAAATGTGGGAAAAGAGAAGTGTGTGAATACTTTCTGGATGCATATGTATATGAGGCCAAACTCCCTTGATAATCCATCAACAAGTGGAAGATTAGAGAATCAAATGAGGCAAAAGCGTGTTAGTATGCCAAGTTCCATACATCAGGCCAAGGCTATAAAATGACAACTAGATGCCTGAAAATGCCCAGATCTACTGTTAGGGTAATCATTTCTAAGTAGACCTGCAATGAAAAAGATCCTTGGAGAGAATTTTGCGAGATTTCCGGATGTAAGCACTTTGGGGTCATCTAGCTCCCTCTGGAAAGAAGCTGGTGTCAATGTTGGATCTTGTAGCAGGGGAATGATTCAAATCATTCGTACAAATCCAAACAACAATGGTTCAATGACCCAGAGACAAGCTTTAGACACGGCCATGTTAGTCCACGGACCTAAAACCCAGTGACACGTATGGTGTGGGTTGAATAGAAGAGTCCACAAGAGAAGACTTGTGACTCTGGAGGATTTGAAAATATTGTTGTTGAGAAATCTCTCAGACTCATTGTTTGGTATTCTGTAATCTCATCAGGTATTATACTGTAGGAAAAGAGTTACATTTCTTACCTATCTTTCCCCAAGCGTTTAAGAATTTTAGAGCTTTATATTTAATTAATTCCAATGAGGCTGCACTGCATGTGTACTCCTTTGTGGAATGGTGGGCTCACCTGAAGGTCTTTAAGGGTCTGGATCTTCTGACTGATGATGAACATTTTTCTCTCTCGGTCAATACGTTGGGACAGTTCATCATATCGAACCTTTCGCTGTTTGGCAAGTTTCTGTAGTGTTACAAATATGAATTAATGAACACCATAAAAATCCAACAACTACAAGTACTGTATAGTATAAAAAGACCATGTGCGGAAAAGTGGCAAAAATACAGTGCACCACTCAAAGAGGCAAACACCCTAAAAATATAAAATAAGAAAAGCTGGGAAAGAATAAACATCACTAACAATACTATTAATTTCAACACATTTATGCTTCTACATCCTCAACATGAACAAAACATTTTAAACTTTAATTCAATTGTTTAGTCAAAGTATAAGTTGCACAGAAGCCACATTTTAGTTGCCCAAAAACCTAACAGACCAGGCTAATAAGCGGTAGTTAACATTACTTTGAAAGTATGACGAGCTAATTAGTTAAGTGCATTAATACAAACAAAAATTTGTATACACACATTTCTGGATTGAGGATGACGCGGCCATAGTCATCACCCTTTTCTAAAGTAGCACATTATATTTATATCCTTCACAGAAAAAAAAAACATCCATCGAGTTATTGGCTAAAGTTTAACACCATGAGCCGAGTTGTTTTCTGTTCACATTGCTCATATAAAAGAAGATTCAATTCTGACTAACAGTTTTCCAAGTTATGCTCTCTGTATGTTATGCTAGGAGGAGAGTTATATGACCAATTTATATTGTTCAGTTTTGTCTGTGTTTCCACATACCTGCTTATTCCTGACTCTGACAAGGTCATGTGTTATCCATGCAAGCTAATTGGAACAGTTCAAGCTTATGTCTGCATTCGAAACCACATACTGTGTCAGAACCGACTGCTTGGCCGTTGATACACACTGATCCGGATAAGTGCTAAGCATGAATACATCACGGATGTCTTAAACAGTGCAAATTCTGACGGCTCTTACGCAACAATCCCTTTGCCTAATGGGATAACGCACTATCCACAGTGTCACTGGTTCCATACCGCAGAATCTTGGCAGAAGCAGTAGGTCATCAAGGTATTTCTCTCCTACTGTTTTATGAATACTGAAAATTTCTTAATAAAATTCTACATATATTCGTATATTCTACAATCGTTAGACATTTAGTGAAATATTTCAAGCCGTTTATTATTTTAATGTTGATGAGCTTACAGCTCATGGAAATCAAAAATCATGGTATCTCAAAATATTAGAATAAAAATTTATAATACAGAAATGTCGACCTTCTGGAAAGCATGTTAATTTATGCACTAAATATTTGTTCGGGACTCTTTTTGCATGATTTACTGCATCAGTGCAGCGTGATCTGGAGGCGATCAGCCTGTGGCACTGCTGAGGTGTTCTGGAAGCCCAGGTTGCTTTGATAGCAGCCTTCAGCTTACAGTGGTGTGAAAAAGTGTTTGCCCCCTTCCTCATTTCCTGTTCCTTTGCATGTTTGTCACACTTAAGTGTTTCGGAACATCAAACCAATTTAA
>JAFFST010052534.1:81346-96113 GCA_022414735.1 Noturus placidus
CCTTGACTATTGTTTAAATTGGTTTGATGTTCCGAAACACTTAAGTGTGACAAACATGCAAAGGAACAGGAAATGAGGAAGGGGGCAAACACTTTTTCACACCACTGTATCTGTACTGTTGGGTTTGGTGACTTTCATAGATTCTCTATGGAGTTCAGGCGAGTTGGCTGGCCAATCAAGCACAGTAATACCCTGATCAGCAAACCAGTTACTAATAGTTTTGGCACTGTGGGCAGGTGTCAAGTCCTGCTGGAAAAGGAAATCAGTATCTCAGTAAAGCTCGTCAGCAGATTGAAGCATGACATGCTCTAAAATCTCCTGTTAGATGCTGCATTGAGTCTCGGCTTGAGAAAACATAGTGGAACAACACCGGCAGATGACGTGGCACCCAAAATAATCACTGACTGTGGAAACCTCAAACTGGACTTCAAGCAATTTGGATTCTGTTCCTCTCTCCTCTTCCGCCAGACTCTGGGACCTTGATTTCCAAATGAAATGCAACATTTACTTTCATCTTGTGCATAACTGAACCAGACTGAGAGATTAAAGACTCAGGAAACCTTTCCAGGTATTTTGAGTTAATTAGCTGATTAGAGCTCTTCTCAAGTCGACATTTCTGTATTATAATTTCTTTATAATAATAGTTTGAGATACTGAATTTTTTATTTCCATGAGCTTAAGCTGTAATCAAGATAAAAAAAAAGTCTTGAAATATTTAACCATGTGTAATGAATCGAGAATATAGGAGTTCCACTTTTTGAATTAAACTACAAAAAAAAAAAAACCTTTTACACAATATTCACTTTGAGATGCACCTGTACAATTCCATTATTGAACTACTTTCCGCCTACTGTGTGGTAGGGATGTTCGGACACAGCCTATATGTGTGGTGCAACAGGTTTTGGGATTTAGGGAAAGTAGCGTGCACTATACTTACAACATTGTGGTAAGTCACACTACTAACCTTTATATCGTTTGACGTCACAGCACCCACAATGCTCTTGTTCACCAGTGTGTCCAGTGTAGGTCTATTATAGGCTCTGTTAACCAGCTCAGGTACTGTGTTGAGGTGTGTGGCCAGATTAAAATCCTTCACTGTCAGGGAAACAAAAGGGATGCTTTAATTGTGCAAAGCTTAATCCTCCCACAAAACAGTCACCAGGTTTCAGCCATACCTTCTTTTTTGGTGTCCACAAAAAAGAGGTGTTTGTTTTTCTGTTTTCCCTCAACGTCCAGAAGATGCAGCTCAGACTTCAATCTTTCAATTTTCTGCAGAAAATCCACAACATTTTTCCCCCAAAACACAATGACAGCTGTTTGTAAAGTACAGTGGTCAACTGTAGACATATACTCAGCAACAAAAAGAAACGTCCTCTCACATTCAACTGCTTTTATTTCCAGCAAATTTCTTACCATCTGTAAATATCTGTATTAACATAAAAACATTCAACAACTAAGGCATAAACTGAACAAGTTTCATAGACATTTGAAGAGCAGAAATTAAATAATGGTCTATGGCATGTTCACGTAGCTGAGCAGGAACCCGAGGCATCTTTGTTCTGGTGTTTTTCCAGAGTCAGTAGAAAAGTCTCTTTAGTGTGACCTTAATTGCCTACGGCCTGTAAACTGTTAGTGTCTTAAGGACTGTTCCACAGGTGCATGTGCAAGAATTGTTTATGTTTCACTGAACAAACCTGAAAAACATTGTTTAAACCCTTTCCAATAAACATCTGTAAAGCTTATTTGGATTTTACAAAATTATCTTTAAAATACAGTCTCCTGAAAAAGGGATTTTTTTTTTTTTGCTGAGTATAGCTACTGACCACCCTTAATTGTGCTGATTTGACCTATGACTAATTGCCAGCTTTACCTTAGACTCGGCCACCCTCTTCATTTCCACATATCCAATGTCCTGAGTCCTCATGATTTTCTTCTGTTCCTCAGTCAGCTGTTCCTCTTTCTGTTTAATCACATGCTCTCCATCCTAAAAATGGATAAATTGAACATTAGGCATACTCATTCCAGCATTAGTCTGATTAGCATTCTTTCGAAAAGCTTAAAAACATAACACTGTTATACATCTGATCACAATAATACTACAAAACTAGGTCAAATTTCTTATACCAACTGGCAGTAAAGAGAGAGTTCAGAAGAGTACAGAAAATGAGTTACAAAACACCACAAATCCCACAGATGTAATGATATATGGAGGAGCTGATGTTGCTAAAGAAACATTTTTCATTAGATGCATGGCACAGTATGGAACATGTTGGAATGTGCATCAGCTAATCAGCAGCAGACAGAAGACGCAGGCGATAAACTATTTCAAGTGCGTACATCCTGTGTAATGGGTCTTACATGACAAATGGGAATGCATGCTTCTCAATAAATATCATCTGAAAACTGCTAATTAAAACACAAAACTTGAATATCAGTAAATATATGCCTAGTTTTGAGTATAAAAACACTGCATCTACCTGACTGCACATGTGACTTACTTTCTGCTTTCAGTGGCTTGTCATACCCTAACGATTCGCAGTTTATGCCCAAATCTCACCCTTGAATCAGTGCATAATCTTACCAGGTTCCTGTATACTTGCACCTTCTAAGAACTGTTGGTGTAATCATAAAGACTGCCCTGTGCTCATTCACAGTACACTCATACTGAACATCTTTCAATGCACTTTTACTGTTCGTCTTTACTTTTCTACACCTTTATACTGTAATGAATTATAACCCCACTATCCTGTGTCACACATAAGAGGAGGAGTTCCCTTTGGAGTCTGGTTCCTCTCAAGCTTTCTTTGGCATGTCTTCTCAGGGAGTTTTTCCCTTGCCACCATCTCCTCTGGCTTGCTCATTACAGATCAAAATCTACACATAGGTTTCTGTAAAGCTGCATTGTGAATATCTACTGTTAAAAGCACTGGATAAATAAAATGTAATTTAACTTCTCACTTTGACTTTTCTGTATGAATGTGAAACAATAGTCAGGCTGGTATATGACTGAGGGGAAGAAAAAAACAACATACCTTTAATTGAGTGTTTATCATTTTGTAGTAGAATTCATCTGGGTTCTTGTCCAGTGCCTTCTTGCGAAAGGCATTAAGGGTTTTCTGTTTTCGATGGTAGTCACTACATACAAACGACAAGCACAAAATAGCATCCCTTGGTTGTTCATTTCTGGCTATCAGCAACAGCAGTGCCATTACTGTAATCATGTCATATTGAGCAGAATCCATCATACACATAGCATACAGACCCAGACAAGTCGATGTCAGTAAATGACATATTGACAAATGACAGTAAATGGTCTGCACTTATAGAGAGCCTTTTATCATTAGTCGTTCTACAAAGCGCTTTACACTGTGTCTCAGTCACCCAAGACAGTCTTTGCCCAAGGTCTTTGGCATCTGGGCCAGGAATCACACCACTGACCCTGCGATTAGTGAACAACCCGCTCTACCACGTGAGCCACAGCTGCCCCATATGTAGCCACAGATATAGCCACTTTATTGGATGAACATTTATGAATAGCTTGTCACAGAAAAATATAAACATATTTCCTCTTAGAATAGCAACCACATCATTAGCCTTTTTACATTTTAAATTGTAGTCCTACAATTAATTAGTTTTGCCCATAATAATAAACTTAAATGGTCATAAATATGAATTAACTACAGCAGTAAGCAAGAATACATACAATACATGGCCAAAAATTCACCATAACACCTGACCATATCACTCAGATGTGCTTTTTTAACATCGCATTCCAGATTTAGTCCTCCCTTTGCCTTTATAATAACCTCCACTTTTCTGGGAACACTTTCCAGTAGATTTTGGAGCACGAATGTGGGCTCATTCAGCCACATTACTGAGCTTAGGCACTGATGTCAGGTGAGGAGGTCTGCATGCAGTTGGTGTTCCAGTTCATCCCAAATGTGTTCAGTGGGGTTGAGGGCAGGGTTCTGTGAAGGCCACTCGAGTTCCTCTACTCCAATCTTAGCAAACCATGTCTTCATTACTCCCTGCTTTGTGCACAGGGCAGTGTCATGCTGGAACAGGTTTGGCTTCCAGTGAAGGAAAATACTAAAGCATACAAATTCATCCTATACAACTGTGTGCTTCTAACGCTGAGCAAAAGTTTGACCATATAGTGTATTCATGGATACAAACAAAGCTGTCTCACTCTGCACGAAGTTTGTAGTCCTTCTTCTTCTCTAGGAGTCCTAAATGTTTCCTGGATCCAGGCTGTGTAGAAAAGAGACAGAATTAGCAGATTAGCCAAGTCGTGGTTAGTGAATTAAATGTACACTTTAAATGACAGCTTCTATAGCTTTTTGACAGCCATCACCGCCATAACTCTATGCAGCTGTGCATTTTGTGCTTACCTTGTATGCATTGTACACACATACTTGTGATTTCTTGGTACTATGTTTATTACTCAAGGTAAAAAGTAACTAAACATAGTTGTGTGGGGCCTATTGTTAATGTAAATGTGCGTACGGTGGCTTAGTGGTTAGCACATTCGCCTCACACCTCCATGTTCTCCCCGTGCGTCAAGGGTTTCCTCCGGGTACTCCGGTTTCCTCCCCCAGTCCAAAGACATGCATGCTAGGCTGATTGGCGTGTCTAAAGTGTCCGTAGTGTATGAATGTGTGTTTCCCCTGGGGTTGGCGCCCCCTTGGGGTATCTAGCCAATTAATCCTCTGAGATGCACAACTATGAAATGCATCACAGAGGATTTCGTCCATACCAGCTAGGGTGAACAGGACGCTAAATAAATAATACAAATAAATGTGCGTTCAGTTTCCAGCATTTATATTAAAACATGGATTGCATGTCTGCAAAACTAACATTTTAAATAAAATCCTGATAATTAATCGATATCAAATCGGTCCCAGTACCCAGCCCTAGCAAACAGTGAAACCTGACTGTGCATCAACGATCTCTGAGATGGCCTTTGTAACTGCGCTAAAAATATGTCCCCCTGTGACGTCACCAGGGCACACATCCGCTTAAGTTTTCGTGGGCATAATAAAAATACAGCACCCATCAACAAATTAGCACCAGAACTGCTAAACACACAACAATTGTGATATAAATATAATTAGTGGAGTTTTCCTTTAAAACAAAGTCCCTACATTGATCCATTTAGCAAGTCTGTAGTGATTATTTAGCTGATAGCAGTAGCTAGCGATTATTAGACACCTCTAAGACTGCTTTGTGAAACGTTAACCCTTAACGTTATCATGCCGCAGCTTGGCCGAGACTACGCAGCTAGCAACCCGGCTTCATTAGCATGTTGTCCAACTAAGAGAGCTAACACAACAAAACAACTAGGTATTACCTGAGAACGCTCTTTATGATCCCGCTGTTTGGATTTCAGGGCTTTTCTAAAGGAAGACATGTCTTTCAGGGTTAATACACGAGCTTACAGCCGTCTCAAGCTACAGTGAACTGTAACAACACACGCGTGTGCGTCTTTCTTCTTCTGGATATAGCTCTTGACATGTTACGAAAAACGTGTATTGCCGCCATCTAGTGGACTGGGGGTGTGAATAGAGAATAGAGAAGTCACAGACTTACTCTACTGAGTAACTCATTTACACTGACGTTAAGATCTGGGGAATTTGGATGCCAAGTCAACACCTTGAACTCTTTGTCATGTTTGTCAGTGTGGCAGGAGGCATTATCCTACTGAAAGAGGCTACTGCTGTTAGGGAATGAAGGAGTGTACTTGGTCTGCAACAATGCATCACACAGCGTCTGCCAGCTTCCCTTCTTCCCATAGTGCATCCTGGTGCCATCTCTTCCCTAGGTAAGCGACGTATACGCATTCACAGGCCACCTTTTCCCATTGTTCCTTGGTCAGATGCTGATGCTCATATCCAGTCATCTTATTCATTAATGTCTGAATAAGCAATGCACTTCTGTGACCTGAACAGCAGGGGGCATAAACCTCAAAGCTTAAACCTCAACGCATAAGCTATGCGTAAAGAACAAGCGAGAGAACGCATTTAGTTTGATTCACAGCTACCATGTATGGACAGTAAAACTGTATATAAAGCCTTAGCTTTCTCACTGTCTCACATTTTGATTTAATCCTGCTGCAGCTGCTCTGATTAATCTCTCTCCAAATGTCTATATCTCAACAGGACACTCGGAAACTAAGCATGCACAAGCACATTCAATTTATATGGCCATTTGATCAGTAGCATTCATCATAAGAATTTACTTTCTCAGCTGTGTTGCATAAACTGGAGCCTGGGGAAGCGCTCCATAACAAACGCTGAGTGTTGAGCCACTCAGTTTATATGTCTTGGCTGCAGTGTTGACACTCCAGAGTCACTTTGGTCACTGTAATGAAGGCCTACATCTGCCACAGAGATTGGTTAACACTAACATATAATAATTTTGTTTTTCTCAAAAGGATTTCTTTTCTGTATCCTGTGGCTCCGACCCCCTAACCCAGCACAGACAGCTTGCACATATCATTGTAAGCAACCTCAGAGACAAAACATACCTGTACAGATCTCAGGGTCTTTACACTCATTCATTCCACTTCCACTTCCTGGAATGACTAAAAAACATGGACAATTATTGTCTGGTGTCAAAACAAAGTGTAAAAGTACATTAGCAGAAATACAACAGCTGTTCTTTCCTTTCTCATCAAAGTAAGACCTACTGTGAATTTCTTTCATTAATGTGAACAATTGCAGCTAGATGTTTTGCACAGACATCCTGCAGAATAGGCAGCAGGAAAAATGGCAGTTGCAAAAATCCATCACCTAGCACTCTACAGTCCAGATGTGCACCCAGCGAAGTATTTCAGTGATCCAAAAGTAACTGAAAAAATAGCAGAGCCATTAAACATTTGAAGAAAAAAAAGCAACAACAACAACAACAACTGTCCATAGTTGTGCTGTCCATGTTATCCATAGCAACTCAATTTGTCTAGACATGAACTTATGCAGCTTGTGTAACAGACACTCTGTTGTGGCCAATCGCATGCCTTTATGTAAAGAATTGAGCTGAAGTTCAATGGACCAGAGACTAGCTACAAGGCTAAAGGCACTAGAACAAAAGGTGGAGAATATTTACATTTATACATTTAAATTTATTCATTTAGCAAATGCTTTTATCCAAAGCTACTTACAAATGAAGAAATGCAAGCAAAGCGATACATGAAGCAGAGCATAATACAAGTAGTGCTACCATAAAAGATCTTTTAATTGAGTTCTAGAAAAGCAAAGTGTGCAGAGTCGAGGTGTAAGAGCCAGAATAAGTTTTTTTTGTTTGTTTTTGTCTTCTCTGGTGTGATTAGATGAGCGCACGGTGGCTTAGTAGTTAGCACATTCGCCTCACACCTCCAGGGTCCAGGGCTCGAGTCCCACTGGGGCCATGTGTTTGCGGAGTTTGCATGTTCTCCCAGTGTGTCAGTGGTTTCCTCCGGGTACTCCGGTTTCCTCCCCCAGTCCAAAGACATGCATGGTAGGCTGATTGGCGTAGTGTATTAATGGGTGTGTGAGTGCCCTGCGATGGATTGGCACCCTGTCCAGGGTGTACCCCGCCTTGTGCCCGATGTCTCCTGGGGATAGGCTCCAGGTTCCCCGTTACCCTGATAAAGGAGTAAGCGGTAGAGGATGGATCGATGGAGGGTGTGATTAGCAAACTGACAAAAATGGTTTACAAAGGCTGATGACAAAAACAATGTTTAAATTTGATTGGACAAAGAAGTATGCATTTTTTTTTCTCCCTGCATCCTATTCAAAGCTAATTTCTCATGGCATCCATGAGTCCATGGCATTAGCCAAGTGGTAACATGAAATGACTACAAAAATAACGCATAGCCATTTCAAATTGTTTTATTAATAGCCATGAAATAATCATTAATGATTAAGTACTAAAAGGTAACTGCCACCATTCAGTCATGTTAGCTTCATATCTAGACTTTTGTAAGCACTGAATTTTATGTATACCTCTGATCTACAAGAATTCTTCTAACTTGCAACCATGTCTATAATCAGACCAGAAAACAAAAGCAAACAAATAGAAAAATATACACATTTCATCTTTGGGTTTTTCCCTTCTCTTTCCCGGACAACACTTTTCATAGATGACAAGAATTAGTTTTATATTTGTAAAGATTGCACAGCATGCAAAATGTTCTGTGGCGAGAGAAACCCTGGCTGGGTCACTTTTTCCATTCTATGACAGCCTGTTTTATAAATGATTGACTAGGGGCTTGCTGGGTTTCCACTCCCAAAATACTTCTTAAGACACATGAAACCAAACATCCTTGTTGACCATCCTTTGGATAGCAATCTTACAATGGTTTAAGTAAACAATATGTCTAAACAGTTGTGTATGACATGTTGGCCTTTCCAGCAGTAATTTTTTAGCCAGGTGAAAGATGAGTTAAACATAAGTGCTGAACAAATGCTGAATGAAACAATAATGTTGTTTGAGTTTGGGGTCATACGTTTGTGAAGGAGCATTGTGCCTGGAATACATTCACTTGACAGATATATTGTAGTTTGATTTCTTTAATACAAGTCTAGGAAAATAACACAAATGACATAATGCTGTTGGGCAGTAGCTGAGCTCATGGCACTGGAATGTATCTGTTGGCCACAGAAATGTTCCTTCTGCCCCCAACCCAGAGGGGAAGACCATTATCATCACATACCCCTGTCTGCGGTATAGGCTTTTGAATAAGTCACTCTAACTCATATGCTAATGCTTATTTCCATTTTATTTCCATGAACGTGTCTATGGTATTAATCTGATGTAACAGGACTTCAGATATAGTTGAGATGAGTAAGATATGTGGGTGATTCCATGATTGGTGCCATTTGTTTCCCACATTTATAAATACATATCTATATTAAAGATAAATTATATTTTAATTATAGGCATGCACATGTTTAAAATAAATAATGTAAAACATTAATTACAAAACTGTCTTCAGTGTTTCTGCCTGTCTCAGCTCACTCTAACTACTTACTCAAAATTTACAGTGCATTTGGAAAGTATTCACGGTACTTCACTTTTCCCACAATTTGTTATGTTACAGCCTTATTCCAAAATGGATTAAATTCATTATTTTCCTAAAAATTCTACAAACAATAAAATAAAAACCCAATAAATAAGTATGTTTGAAATCCTTGCAAATTTATTAAAGATAAAAAACTAGAAAAGCACATGTACATAAGTATTCACAGCCTTTGCCATGACACTCAAAATTGAGCTCAGGTGCATCCTGTTTCCACTGATCATCCTTGAGATGTTTCTACAACTTGATTGGAGTCCATCTGTGGTAAATTCAGTTGATTGGACATGATTTGGAAAGGCACACACCTGTCTATATAAGGTCCCACAGTTAACACTGCATGTCAGAGCACAAACCAAGCCATGAAGTCCAAGGAATTGTCTGTAGACCTCTGAGACAGGATTGTATCAAGGCACAGATCTGGGGAAGGGTACAGAAACATTTCTGCAGCATTGAAGGTCCCAATGAGCACAGCGGCCTCCATCATCCGTAAATGGAAGAAGTTTGGAACCAGCAGGACGCTTCCTAGAGCTGGCTGCCCAGCCAAACTGAGCGATTGGGGAGAAGGGCCTTAGTCAGGGAGGTGACCAAAAACCCAATAGTGACTATGACAGAGCTCCAGCATGTCTCTGTGGAGAGAGGAGAACCTTCCAGAAGAACAACCATCTCAGCAGCATTCCACCAATCAGGCCGTAATGGTAGTGTGGCCAGACAGAAGCCACTCCTCAGTAAAAGGCACATGACAGCTTGCCTGGAGTTTTCCAAAAGGCACCTGAAGGATTCTCCGACCATGATGAAACAAAGATTGAACTCTTTGGCTTGAATGGCAAGCATCATGTCTGGAGGAAACCAGGTACCAGTCATCACCTGGCCAATACCATCCCTACAGTGAAGCATGATGGTGGAAGCATCATGCTGTGGGGATATTTTTCAGCGGCAGGAACTGGGAGACTACTCAGGATCGAGGGAAAGTTGAATGCAGCAATGTACAGAGACATCCTTGATGAAAACCTGATCCAGAACGCTCTGGACCTCAGACTGGGGTGAAGTTTCATCTTCCAACAGGACAACGATCCTAAACACACAGCCAAGATAACAAAGGAGTGGCTACAGGACAACTCTGTGAATGTCCTTGAGTGGCCGAGCCCAAGCCCAGACTTGAACACGATTGAACATCTCTGGAGAGATCTGAAAACGGCTGTGCACCTGATGGAGCTTGAGAGGTCCTGCAAAGAAGAATGGGAGAAACTGCCCAAAAATAGGTGTGTCAAACTTGTAGCATCATCCTCAAAAAGACTTGAGGCTGTAATTGGTGCCAAAGGTGCGTCAACAAAGCATTGAGCAAAGGCTGTGAATACTTATGTACATGTGCTTTTGAATTTTTTTTATTTTGAATAAATTTGCAAAGATTTCAAACAAACTTCTTTCATGTTGTCATTATGGGGTATTGTTTGTAGAATTTTGAGGAAAATAATGAATTTAATCCATTTTGGAATAAGGCTGTAACATAACACAATGTGGAAAAAGTGAAGCGCTGTGAATACTTTCCGGATGCACTGTACCTTGGAATGTAATCATTAAAATAGTTCCAAATTTGTATTAGTTTTACATTAAGTTGTAAGTCCAATTAAGTTGTGAAAAGTGTGTATTTTAGTTCCCACAACATTCACTTAGC
Organism: Noturus placidus; assembly: GCA_022414735.1. Taxonomy (NCBI): domain Eukaryota; kingdom Metazoa; phylum Chordata; class Actinopteri; order Siluriformes; family Ictaluridae; genus Noturus; species Noturus placidus. Next base: position 92,077 of record JAFFST010052534.1, read on the forward strand.
ACTCTTACCCAAACAAACTCACCACTACGCATTAGAAAGTTAAGCCACTTTATTTTCAGTAGTACTGTGATATTGATTGATGTGATCACATTGAAAGTACAAGCCTGTTACCCAAATTATCTATAAAATTTTAAATATTAATAAAAAAAATAATTAAATTATTAGAAGGCCCTAATAATTGTGAGTTAATCACACAAAAAACTCAACCCTGTTACTTTCAAACCTGCTAGTCATTTAAGAGCAAAATTCAGCCATTTGCATCAAAAAATCTTGGTTAAAAAAGAATAATAACAACAACAGTAATAATAATAGACATTGGGGGGTCATGATGGCTTAGTGGTTAGTATGCTTGCCTCACACCTCCAGGGTTGGGGGTTCAAATCCCACCTCTGCACTGTGTGTGTGCAGAGCTTCCATGTTCTCCCCATGCTTTCAGGGGGTTTCCTCCTCCGGTCAAAATACAACAAAAGTATTACAGAGTATTTTACAGTATTTTCAATTTACCAAAGGGACATCAGTTGATAAAAGTGGTATTAGCAATTCCGTGGATAATGATAATACAAAGGAATCAAGTAATTATATATCTTTTCTATTAAGGTACTACAAATATTAGCCAGTCTTTACACTGTATAATTCTCTTTGTGTTACTGAGAGTTCATCATCAGCTACAAGATTGTAGCACCTTTGCTTAGCTAGCATCCAAGTTCAATAACTGGCAAAAAGGTTGAGGAATACTAGAGGACGTGACGTATCATGTAATATTTGAAACAACAGTAATGGCTCTTGCAACATCTGGGGCCAAAATGAGTCAGTCGGCACATTGCTACTTGCATTTCCTGCCCGTCAGTCAGGCACTTGTAAATAGCTGTGCCATTCCTGAACTATTTACAAAAGCTGTTGATGTGTTTGTGTTCTGCAGAGAATTTCAAGATGTAGTGCAAATCAAAAATTCTACCAGAATCACAAATGTTAGTTTACATATCACCACAGAAAGGATTTTCTAAAAATACAAAGAAAAAAATAAATACACAACAGAACACATTTTCATATAAAGACTTGCCAATTTTTGTTCCACAACTATGAAATCCAAATTACAAAATAGTGTTTAAATTTCATATATATATGTGATGTCATATAGCTACTAGACTATATAGTATATTTATATTTGCTTACTATTTGTGTAGTGTCACTGTGCACTTTATCTTGTCTTTGTTATGTAATTTAGAAACTTTTAATTTACTATCTCACTGTACATCACTTTGGTAAACCACTTGTTTTCAAATGAACTTGACTTGGACCCACTCACATTTCAAGATTTCTCTTCTATGTCCTGGTTTCTTTCAAGGCTCCTTCATTGTACCGTCCCAGGGAGTATTTCCTTGGCACTGTCACCCCTGACTTGTTCATTACAGATCTAGTTGTACATCCAGATTTCTGTAAAACTGCTTTGTGACCATGTCTATTGTTAAAAATGTTGTACAAATAATATTGAACTGGATTGGAATTTAATGGCACTCCTGTTGGAAATAACTTCCCTAGGCTCTCCATACAGCTGAGTCACTAGATATCCTCAGACAAGGACTGAAAAGCCAAACCTTCACTACACACTGAAGTATGCACTGAACCTACATCCAAGGTGTACTCTGTTTTCATAGCTGTACTAACTCCTCTCTAACAAGGATTTTGTGATATTTGTAGCTCTTGGCCTGTTTGTACTTGTGTGGGGATATGTTTTTTTTATTGGAGCGTACAGACCATTTTTATAAGCTTGTCCCAATAAGGGCACCTGCCACATGCTACAGTATAACTGTAAATATAAATGTAATTTAGTGTGGGTTTATGAGTAACTGCAGCTAGTTCTATAAATGTAAAATAACAGGCCTTTGTCACACTTCCACGTTTGCAAAGCGGAAGCTGCAAATAATAGCGAAAACAAACTTCCGCTCTAGGCTGTATCAAAGGCAGCGACACAGCGAAGAATTCTTGTTGTGTCCCTAAATGCTCTAATAGTTCCACTAAACAACCCTATCGTAGTTTTCAATGTTAACTGACGAAGAAAAGGTGGATTTGTGTTATTCTGCAGGATGAAGGCAAAGGATTTGCGGTTTTAAAAGGGAGTACATACTACTCGTCAAACTGAGGGTTCTCACCGGATTTAAATGAAATCTAAATAAATAAAACCACATTCTGTACATCACTATCCTGAACAGGTAACCTGCAGAGAGTGTGGCCTAAAATGTGAAATGTACTTCTTAATGTAGTAAATATCATAAACCCTGCTGATATGGATTATTTATTTATTTATTTATTTTAGGAATTAAAATGAAAAAAGTTACAAGAACAGGGCTGTGTTAAGAAATTAGTTTGATGTCATTCACAGACAGACTAAAAGCAGTAATAATCTACTTCTATATCTCTAAAACCATTTTTTGAAAGGAAATTATTTGAGTTGCTGATGACATTAAATAAAAATGTTAAATGGCAAGATGTACTAGTGGTATTTTTTGTTACATTTATGTTGCAATTGGTTTATGACGGTTAAAATGTTAATTTAACAGCTCAGTTTTGAGTTTACAATTGCAGTTTCAAATCTTTTTTTTAATTTTAGTTTTAATTACTTTCTGGACTTTCTGCCTTGATTGGTTAAGGACTTGGTCTAAACTTGGACTCAGCAAAGGTGGACTCACAACACAACACAAATACAGGGTGTCCCAAAAGTCTCCATACATATGAGCAAATTAACACTTTTCTGCAAAATGTCTTCCAAACTTTTTCACACTTACTCTGAAATATATATATAACAGGTGCCATTAATACAGGTAATGAGTGGAGGACAGAGGATCCTCTTAAAGGAGAAGTTACAGGTCTGTGAGAGCCAGAAATCTTGCTTGTTTGTAGGTGACCAAATACTTATTTTCCACCAGAATTTACCAATAAATTAATTAAAAATCCTACAATGTGATTTTCTGGATTATTTTTTCTCAATTTGTCTCTCATAGTTGAAGTGTACATATGGTGAAAATTGCAGGCCTCTCTCATCTTTTTAAGTGGGAGAACTTGCACAACTGGTGGCTGACTAAATACTTTTTTGCCCCGCTGTGTATGTAATATAATATAATATAATATAATATATATATATATATATATATATATATATATATATATATATACACAGCTCAGATAGAATTTAAGAATGTCCTTGAAAATGCAGAATGCATTCAAATGCTTTGAAATGGAGTTACCAGTGATCCTGAACCTATCTGCACTCCAGATTTGCCTGATCCATCCGGATGCCCCTCCGTTTGAGGATGCCCCACAGATGCTCAATAAGGTTTTGGTCTGGAGACATGCTTGTCCAGTCCATCACCTTCACCCTCAGCTTCTTTAGCAAGGCAGTGGTCGTCTTGGAGGTGTGTTTGTGGTCGTTATCATGCTAAAATACTGCCCTGCAAATCAGTCTCTGAAGGGAGGGGATCATCTGCTTCAGTATGTCACAGTACATGTTGGCATTCATGGTTCACTCATTGAACTTTAGCTCCCCGGTGCCGGCAGCACTCATGCATTCCCAGATCATGACACTCCCACCACCATGCTTGACTGTAGGCAAGATACACTTGTCTTTGTACTGGTCACCCCGATGCTGCCAAATAAGCTTGATAACATCTGAACCAAATAAGTTGATCTTGGTCTCATCAGACCACAGGACATGGTACCAGTAATCCATGTCCTTAGCCTGCTTGTCTTCAACAAACTGTTTGTGGGCTTTCTTGTGCATTGTCTTTAGAAGAGGCTTCCTTCTGGGACAACAGCCATGCAGATCAATTTGATTCAGTGTGCGGCGTATGGTCTGAGTGCTGACAGGCTGACCCCCCACCCCTTCAACCTCCGCAGCAATGCTGGCAGCACTCATACGTCTATTTCCCAAAGACAACCTCTGGATAGGACGCTGAGAACGTGCACTCAACTTCTTTGGTTGACCATGGCGAGGCCTGTTCTGAGTGGAACCTGTCCTGTTAAACCGCTGTATGGTCTTGGCC
>JAFFST010052534.1:100702-119551 GCA_022414735.1 Noturus placidus
TGTTGTTGATTCTTCACAAAAAATTACAGTTTTATATCTTTATGTTTGAGGCCTGTAATGTGGCAAAAGGTCGAACAGTTCAAGGGGGCCGAATACTTTCGCAAGGCACTGTATGCTATCTGTAAACAGACAAAAAAGAATTGGACAAAAAAGAATCTGATGGGTCCATCCATTTTTCATACTACTTATCCTACACAGGGTCAAGGAGGACCCTGGAGCCTATCCTAGGGAGCAAGGTGGGGGTCACCCTGGACAGGGTAACAACCCATCATAGGGCACAATCGCACACACACTACAGACCACTTGGAAATGCCAGTCAGTCTACAACGCATGTCTCTGGATTAAGGAGGAAACCAGAGTACTTGAGGAAGCCCCTGAAGCATGTGGTCACGCACATGGGGCGGAGGCGGGATTCGAGTTCCCAACCCCAGAGGTGCCAGGCAAATATGCGAACCACTAAATCACCGTACACCCTCCCCCACCACCACCAGATGTGTGTCAGAATATCACAATTCTTCATCAAGCCACATACAATGTAAACATTCCTAATACGTGTAAGTAAAAAAAAACAACACAATTTTAACACCAATAAACAGTCGAATAATCGATTTCCTCAATTTGCCCACCATTCAAAGATCTCATATGAGTGAGGTGCGACCCATCCATACTGTTTACTCGAGCAATATAGAAAATGTTTCCATAGGTTTCGTTCATCAGTCAACAGGCAAAGTCCAAACCGCTGTACACAGAGTGCACTTGCACTTGCACAGGACGTAGAAGTCATTCTTTTAAACCATATGTACGTAGTGCCCTTATGTAGGGAATAGACATTAAGCAGACTTTCCTCCTGTAAAGTGCACTGGTTCGTTACCAACACACGGCGAATATAAATGTATTAAAAGTCGACTGAATGATGTATGAGTGCACTTTATAAAACGCTTAATTGCAGCAGTGTTTGTGAAGGAAGAAAGCCACGAGGCAGTTGAATCAGGGCGGGAACTTGTGACTCACTGACTTCCTCACTAGGTTTATAGTAACGCGTGGAGCTGAAGCGCTGTAACACTGCTGTAACACTGCTGTGTGGCTGAGGAGAGAACAGTCTGAAGTTCCACACGGCACAGAAAGCTCGAAGGAATAGACACCGCACTCAACGTTTGTTTGGTCAGACCTGCGACAGTGAAGCTGTGTCGTCGGCCTCCACGTTTTCGACTAGCTTTTTGTTCTTTCTCTAGGTAAGCACACACATCTCTCTCTCTCTCTCTCTCTCTCTCTCTCTCGATTTTAATTGACATCCTTCTTACTGTGACACTTGTAATAGATTGACTGGCTTACTCTGTATTTTACTCTCATTCTATAGATTATTTCCGTTTTACTTTACGTTTTTACGTCTACTGTTTGCTTGTTGATTTGTTTGTTTGTAAATAACTAACGCCTGTGATAATGGTGCAGAGCAAACCTTCTATTCATGTTGATGCTCATTTGATATTTCCATTCAACTGAAAATAAAACACACCTGCTGAAATGTTCATGCACATAAAAAGTATTAACACCTTTCTCGTTTGTTTGTGTGTGGTATGTGTGTGTATGGTATGTGTGTGTGTGTGTGTGTGTGTGTGTATATATATATATATATATATATATATATATATATATATATATATATATATATATATATAATTAGTGTATGTGTGTGTATAATGTATGTATATGGTTTGTTTGATTAGTAGTCTAACAGTAATAGCAGCCATATGATTCATTCCTTTAACCGTAGGCCTAAATCTAGAGTAATGTCTTTTACATTACTGTAATATAATCTAATGTCTGTTCTTGTAGATTTGATGAATGTGTTGAGATTTAAGGAATGGATTTGCTATGGGATGTATGATCGAATCACTGATTGATTGGTTAGTTCGTTTGCAACCTACTTCCACTTTAGCGTAATTATTTACACTGCATGCATAAACGTCCTTGAAGTCAGCGAAGAATGAAATGGAAATGGGACAGTCATGCTTATTAAATTATGTTCCGCTCAGATTGGATCATTTATCAAGACACACCTGGAATTGAACCACTGAGTTTTTACCACTCACCCATGACTCATGAGCACTAGAAGGCTGCACCTCAGTGAATCATATGTGACGAGTAACTTGTTGCAAAGTTTAATTTATACCCATAAATTAGAATTGAAATCTTTTGGCAGGGCTAATGAACTGTTATCCCTGTGAACAGAAGAAAAAGTAATGAGCATGTCATAGAGGGAGAGTGTAAGAACCGTAAAATCTTATCACTGGGTGTAAACTAGCTCTCAAACTCATCAGTGTCTGGCCACTGTTTATGGACATCTTTTGCTTGTCACAGGTGACCAGACAACTTACTTTTTTTGAATGGAAGGTTGTCTTAACTAATTGCATTTGCAGTTTGGCTAAATAAAGTACTTCAGTAGAGAATTCCATTGTAGACCATTCAATACTATGAACATTTTTATACTGACTGTTGAAACTAAGATCTAGTCTTTTTGTTCATGTGATTCAGTATTCCTGAGCCAGCTAAGTTACAAAACATAACTGGCTTCTCATTGGCTGGAAAGTTTAGGCTCCCATTCAAGACCATATTTGCACAAAATTAGCATTTTAATATTCTCTTCTTTTAAGCACTTCATGGGCAGTAAACAATAGCAGTGCATGAATTGGGAAAAGCTTTTCTTTCCTATTGTGTAATGGGTGACTGAAACTGTTACTGGAACATGACATGTGGCAACCATGTGACTAGGCCATATGCAACTTAAGTCTTAAATGACTTTTAGGTCTGAATAATTTTTTTCCGGACCAGTCCCATCAGAGTGTGCTTTTAAGAAAAGCAGTGTCTGGCTATTTTTTTTTCTGTGCTGGCAGCTTTTTGAACACTATTATTTGACTATGAACCTCTTTTTCCTCATCTAACTGTCACGATGCTTGGGTAATGAGTCAAAAAGTCTATAAAATCTCAATCCTGCTATCCCCCATGTAATTTTAGTGTCTGGTATTTGAATGCTGACAGAGGCTGAGGGAGGTTGAAAATGCATTTGTTTGCATTTTCACTCCCCCTGAGCCCAGTGTCGAGGCTATGAGACTCCAATGAGCCTTGAAAATGGTCACATTCTTTCAGAGCAGTGTGTTTTTCTAAGGTTAGCCTCTCTTAGGCACTGGAATACTGCCATCTGTGGTGTGACTATAAACAGAGTAGATTGCACTTACCAGGCTTCCCCTTTTTTCCCATTTTTTTTATATATATTTTGCTCTTAGTCTAGACTTAGCAGGTGGTGCAGAGTTGAGTTTCACAGTGCTGACTGCGTCTGTGTTTTCGTGTGAGAAGGACAACCAGTGAAACATATTACTAGTTGGGAATGTGTTTGCTTGTAGCCGCCTTGTCTGTGTCCTTGTGAATTCCACAGTGCATCAGTGCAAACCTCAACTTGTTATGAGGAACAGTCTAATATAAGCATGCATTCTATTCTATAAATACATGCTGATTTTTATTATATCTTGTAATGTGAATGAGCCCTTCATGTTGACTTAATCAGAGAATGTGTGTGTAAGGAATATGCTTCATTTCACTGGCTAAATCTCCTTGAGGAAAAAAAACCCCCAAAAAACACAGACTTGTATCTTTTGTAGTCCACCACCTCATTTCCTTGTCTGTATCCTGACATGTGGTGTCTGGTGGTTCAGGACCTCGTTGTGTGTACTGAATGTTGGGAAGTGACCTCAGGTTTCCTTCGCGGGGATTCCAGGTGCTGCAGTGGAGCTCTTAGCAGCCGGTGGCTTCCTCCTCAGCAGGAGGGAATGAATGGGTGAAATTAGAGCCTCTAAAACAGGGCCTCATAGGAGGCAGTGTGCTGCTTAGTATCTGTCATTGATCTCCTGTTTGTTTATCCCTCCTTGCTCTCTTCCTCTTGCTAGCTGTAATGTCAATATAGATACTGGCTGGATGAGAGTTTGGGTCACTTCTTTTCCGTTTTAAGATTGTTGTTGTTTTTTTTTTCTTCTTCTTTTTGTTTCTCCAACCCTTGCCTTGACTCTGTTTTAGTTGTCACGGTGTCTGTGCATTTTTAAAGTACCAGTACCTGCTCTCAGTGAAACAAATGTGTTAAATTTCACTGAAAAATTCTCTGAAAACAATGAAAACAACTTAAAATGTCATTTGTCAATAGGCCATCCATAATTCCATACTTAAGTAATGGACAGGCTTTCATGGATTTTGCAGACACACATTGGGAGTACACGTAACATTTGTAAAAGCCAACTTCTAAGGCTATATTGAAGTCTTTTATTCAGCAGTGGAGGTATCACATTGGCCATTAGAGTGCAGTCCTTACATCCGCTTAGATCTCAGTCAGCCAGACATGGCCCAGGCCCTGACTCCCCACTTGCACTTGGAGACATATCCTGCTGATCCTTTGACAGAAAAGACATGAAGTCACTCAGTGAGATTTGTCATCAGAAAAGACTCCGAGCCAAAAGGAAGAGGCTTCGTTATTTTATCATCAGTGAGACACGCTCTAGCCTGCATGAGAATGAACATGACATTGCATACAACACCAGGATATGAATGCCCATCTGGCCCCAACTTGTAAGACTCACAAATTCTGCCTACTTGCTATTTTTATGTCTTACTCTCAAATCGCTGTAAAAGCTTCCTTGTAACTCAGTAGTGTGCTGTAAAAGTGAGGGCCAAGGCAAATAATAATCGAGGTTGAAATACCATGGGGACTAATCCAATACAAATTGCTACAGGATTACCAATGCATTGTTCATGTAATGTTCTATTAAATGTGAATAAGAATGTGAAGTAATTGGATATTGTCTTTTGTAGATATGAAGTTACAGTAGATGTACTGTATTATGAAATATTCAAACAGGTAGGTAATATTTATTTATTGTAGGCAGGGGTGGCTGTGGTGCCGATGGTAGAGCAGGTTGTCCACTAATCGGAGGGTTAGCGGTTCGATTCTTGGCATGCCTCCACATGCCGAAGTGTCCTTGAACAAGAGACTGAACCAAGTTGCTCCCGATGGCAGGCTAGCACCATGTATGTGTGTGAGAGAGAAAGTGTGTAGCACTTTGTTGAACTGCTAAGGTTGTATAAGTGCAGACCATTAAACAAAAATTGCGCACAGTGGCTTAGTGGGGGTTCAATTTCCGTCTCTGCCCTGTGTTTGCGTGTTCTCCCCGTGCTTCAGGGGTTTCCTCTGGGTACTCTGGTTTCCTCCCCCAGTCCAATGATATATGTAGTATGCTGATTGGCGTCTCTAAACCCTGTCCAGGGCGTCTCCTGCCTTGTGCCCCGAGTCCCCCTCCAGGCTCCCTGTGAACATGTGTAGGATAAATGGTACAGACAATGGATGGACGAAAACAGATGCACTGTTTCTCAATGGGGGATCTGTTGTTTTTAGGCATCCTTTTCACTCTGTGAGTGAAGGTATAGGCATAGCATAATCATATCTAATTACTTGTGATTTATTAATCCAAAAAGTAACATTTGACTTTACCACTATATTGTGTTTTCAATTGCACTAAACATGATGGTGCTTTTCTGCTTTCTTCATCCATAATTCAGTAGCATTATTTTTTTTAAAAAAAGCAGCTCCATCACTCCTAATCACAATCGCAGCATTTCCTTGATTAGCATTACCCATTCTTCATCCGTGCGCCATGGTATTTTTATTTTCAGAGTGTCTAGCTGCACCCGACTAAAAATTGCATTGGCCAAACTGTACAGCTATTTTCACTATGTAAGTGTAACAGAAATGACACATTCTGAATTAGCACATTTAACCACGCTTGCCAGGGCCAACATTAACCAGTTAGGAAGTTAAGTAGGTAGCTAGAAGTTAGTAGTTAATGTTTGCTCTAACAGTAAGTTCACTTTAATCAACATGATGGCTAATGTAATATAATTTAATGAAAATAGAAGCTTTGAAAAGTTGATAAGATTCTTGCACGATCAATTTATCAAGTGTAAACATTTTAACAATAAAAGGTTATGATTTAGTACCGAATTTTTAAAACATAATTATAGTGTTTATTTATTTATTTATTTATTATTATTTTATTCAATTGATTCATCATTAAGCTTTTCATAGTGTGTTCTTTTTTAAATAGACTGTGTGTGTGTGTGTACAGCCTTATTCAATCCCACAGAGATTGTGGTTTGTGCCACTGCACACGCATCACTGCTTTGTCTTGAGTAATCTGCCAGCCTCTGCACAGACTCGGTTGGAATGAGTGCCAAGACAGGATTATTAGCCATGATGACTTCCTAACACTTAATTAACCTCTACATCTGTATAGTGCAAGAGCAAATGACTGTGACATCATGGGAGATGAGGCGTAATCGGACAAACGGTGTGCGTACATGTTTCCATTTTGTAATGGAGAGAGAATGTGTGTGTGTGTGCGCGCGCGCCTGTTTTGACTTGTTTTGGTTTGGTACTTTTGGAGATCCAAACAACCTAGACCTTAACGGCAAACAACCTGTTATGTGTTATAAATTCTGCTGTTTACAAATGGACTGGTTTAACCCAGCCAACCCACAGAGTGGTGCAGAGCTGAGCATGATAACTTGGCATTTTTGCATTATTGTCCTGTTTCCTACTGTTTATTGACTTGCAGAAATGCAAATATCATGCACTGTGCACACACAAGAAAATAAATGTGCATAAGTCATGTGTCTCAGACAGGCCAGCCATGATTTGAGGAATAAGATATCCACTATGCAGTGCTCACTAGACCATAAACAGTAGTGAATAATCCCAGTCCTCTTCTCACACACAATCTAGTGTTTATTGGCAGTATATGGCATGGTCTGGCACTGCTGATGAGGGATTTGGTGGATGCCATTACTTTGCAGAGGCAAAGGTAGTAGTTGTGTCCTTTTGTTGGGACACATTGATGGCACCACTTCTCTCTCAAGCTTCTTACAGGAGCCCATAAATGGGAGAAAGTGTACTTGGTGTGTCTATAAAAGGATGATGGCTTGTGAGCGGGATCTGATGTAGAACAGAAGGCCAGTGCTTTAGAGAAGACTTCATAGATCTGTGTACCAGGAACGGAGAATCATCAAGGAGTTGAGTTGTTGACAATATTGCTTTGAGCATGCAGACACTGTGTTAAGTAATGTTCATCAACAGGTGGCTAAAGTTGTGCTTCAGCAGGGCCAACCCCAGTGGATTACTCGAAGAGTGTTAATATTTTATCCTGTGGTCATTTGGAGACTGGAGTCATATTTCCCACATTAAATAATGTATCAAATCAGAAATTCATGCTTATTTGTGATGTTATTTCAGCCTCCTCACTTATAGTACAGTGTAACCTTTCTGTTCTCATAAATATCTACAGTGAGAGATATGAATCTCCTAAAGCCCAAGAGCAGAGGAGGTTCTGCATTAACTGAGATGCAGATAGGTTTCTCAGTGATTCATGTGTAGAAAATCACTACATCTGTGACTAAACCCTTGAGAATGATCTTAAGAGGAAACCACTGTAATCTTGTCATCAGCACATAGTGCAGGCTAATGTAGGTGTGCTCAGATAAACCAGTTGTCATCTTCACTTTATGTACAAACATAAGCCTGATGAATTTTGAACACAAAGCTGTGTTTGTCACAAATGGCTGAGAAGCTCTTCTGCTAACAACACGACATGCACAACTTGTGTAGCTACTAGCTACATGACATTTTAGCATACACGACATGCACAACTTTCTTTTTTTTCCCCTTTTGGTATCCTAAAGGAACCAAAATACTTGTGAGGGAATACTTGAAGATACTATGTAGAGATAGCAGTTTTCTTTTTTGTTTAAAGTAGAATCCCTTTGGAAACCTAGAAACATTATGGATTTCTATGTGCAAATTAATGGTTCAGAACCAAATTCTATATATTTCAAATGTAGTTTTTATGCCATGCATACTTTTGCTTTGATCCAAAAATCACTAGCCTGAAGATAATTTATAAATCATTTGAAATGGGCTTTTGAGTGGCGCAACAGAAAAGCTTTCACTCTATCTTCGGGACATCACATGTTTGAACCTAGCCAATGCTACAGCATTCCATGGCCAGGAGACAGGGATGACATTACTCCCATATCAATCAGAGAGACAGTAACCCATCATGTGAGCTCATTTGTGCTGAAGAGGACAGTTAGCACTTAACTCAGAGTATGCACATCTGCCCTGTGATTTATCCTGAACAGTAGTTTGAATAGATATGGTGGCTGGTGTCTTACTGGAAGCACAAGCTCTCATTGGTTTGTTGCTGTCATGTGATCAGAGAGCGCTAGGTAGTGGGTGATATTTTGCAAGTGACCAAAACTGGGAGAAAATGAAACTAATGTCAGATTTCACAGAATTCTGATGTTTGGTCAGTGACAGTCCTCATGATGACATCAAGCAATATTAAAATATTGTAGTTTTAGTAATGTTAATGTTAAAACAGGTCTTTTAATATGTCAATTTAAAAATCCAATCTAGTGTCTGTATATCATACATTGTTCATTTGATTCTGTGCCTGGGTCAGCTGAGAGGTCAGGTTAGAGGAGTTCTAATGTTGGTTATGGAAAATGTGACTGCTCATCTTTGCCACTAGACCAGGGGTCGGCAACCCGCGGCTCCGGAGCCGCATGCGGCTCTTTCATCCTTCTGATGCGGCTCTGTCACGTCTCGTGACTGCGGAGAATGAGGCAGGACGCAATTGCAGTGCGAACCGTGCTTTATTTACAAACAGTGTAATCCCAAACGTAAATCCAACAGAGGTAATCCAGATTACCATCATTGATTTCATAAATGAAACACATTATAGTTTGTTTATACATAGTATAGAGGCAAAAAAAAAAACGTTATATGCAGTGTTATTTCATTTTAAATGTCAAAAGGGTTTTGCGTCTCCCAGTGTTTTCTTTACTGTGGGAAACGGGTCCAAATGGCTCTTTGAGTGGTACAGGTTGCCGACCCCTGCACTAGACAAAGGTGCAAAATGTAACTCATGAGTCTTTTATCCAGAATCTGATGCTACTTACTAACTTTGATCAGGCTTTTTGTTTTATTATTATTATTATTAGTAGTAGTAGGAGTAGTAGTTAGCGTTCATTTATTTGTGAGCTGCTCTACTGTGTACTACTACACTATGGAAATTTATATCAGATTTGTTCCATTAAGGGAGAAGTGGAAAATATTTTTATTAACAGGAAAACTCTGTTGTAATCCATCCTGGACTTAATCTAAAGTACATTCGGAAAATAGGGTTAAGGAATTTTAAGGCGGTAGTGTGGCAATACAGTGACCTTAGAGAGGGGTCGTTTGTGTTTGATTAGCTGTCATTTCTGCTTGGACATGTACATAATTCAGCCTTGTTATCTTTGTTCACTATTCAGAGAAAAAGAACTTTATCAGTGGTACCAGTGACAAATGGTGTTTTGAACTGCTGAAGGATAAAGAGTGTACCATGTGACAGAGTGATAACAAGATGATGTATGTAGCGTTGTTCCCTCAAAGACAAAAATGCCTTCCTCAACTTTTGCTCCACCTCAAAAGTCCTAATTAAGTAACTCTAAACAATGTTAATGTTACACCTTTCACAATGGAGTAGTTTCACACATATTTGATGCACATTGAGGATCATATGTTGGGCAGCTAGATAAAGAAACACTAATAAATAGCATTCCTATAGTCTGTCCTATTCAGGTGACATAATTCTTCAGTCAAATTAATGTCTTGTGTAAATAAATTCATGTCTCATCCGAGAGAAACATTGTGATATGTCCGTTCTGTCCCATTCCTTTATGTTCTGTTCAAGTTCAAAATGATTTAATGAGTCAGAATTATTTTTACATGAAACTTACTTGACTTGGGTTTACTTCAGTCACATGAAATCACATATGATGCTACAATTCTGTATTTACATTATGGATATTATATATATAATCTATATAATTACAGCAACAAATGAAAAATTCATTATGTAAGCTCAAGTGAAAACTCCAAGGTGCTGTCCAGTCCCGTTTGGATACCAGGGAACCTAAATGAAAGAATTAATATCCAATTTAAGGTTATAACACATTAGCACAATGTACAAAGTTAAGTGCATTAATACAGTCTAAGGGAACTGTTTAGTAAAGATCATTCTGGGGCTGTGGTGGTTAAGGCAAGGTTTCTGATTGGAAGGTCTGGGGTTCAAGCCCCAGCACTGCCACTGTTGGACCCTTGAGCAAGATCCTTAACACACTTTGCTCCAGGGGTGCTGTATCGTAGCTGAACCTGTGCTCTTGCCCCAACTTCACTGTGCTGCAATGTATATGTGGCTAATAAAATCATTATATTTATTATCATTAGCCAGAAGTGCTTTGGTCAATATTCAATAGGCAGGGGGATATGGAAATGCATGCATTCTCTGATCCTTGAACCTATTGGTCTGCCAACAGTTAGCCCAGACATAAAATCTGCTTAACCAGTTGAACATTTGAACATTCTCAAATAAGTGGACAGGAAAACGTGATTTCAGTCTCCATCACATTCCTACCATCTTTTATTTACACTCGCACATTGTGCACACAGACATGTGCCACCAAGTGGATCTCCATTGGAGGGATTTTATATGTCTGTTTCCATAAACATTTGTGGTATTGCCAATCATTGTGATTCTATTTTTGGTTAATCAGTTTTACTGTTCAGTTGCTATTATACCCAAGATGGTCTGGATCAATCAGAAGCTAGTGAGGATCTCACTGTAGTGAACAGAGGCAACGATAGCAGGAGCCAGAGCACTGTGTCTATGAGGTAATGTCTCTCCCCCTTGCTGGCACACGTGTGGCCCTGTGTCTTAGACTGCGGGACGACGGGGGAATTAAGGGGGGGACAGTGCCATGGCAGCTTGATTTTATAGGCACCTTTTGAAGTGAGTTCAATCCAGCTGTAAGGCTTGCCATTCTGTTTGAGAGCCTGGGATGTAGCCCCCAGAGTAAAGAAATGAAAAAGGAGAAAAAAAATATCCCTGAAGATCAGTGATCCACACCACAACCTGAATTCATTTACAATGTCAGTTTTTGACAATACATCAGGATATATCTGGCCTCTTGATAGAAATTGATGGACACTTTTCCACACAAGATATGTACTCTTGGGAACAAAAGGAAAAGAGGGAAAGTTGTCCAGTTTTGATGGGTCTGCTGAGACTCATAAAAGAGGAGAAGGGGAGACCTGTTTCTGGTGCAGAGAACATGAGTTGTGCTTTTCTTTGCTTAATCTTCAGAAGAAATTTTTGTTTATATAACTGTGTTTGTGTATATTCTGTTCAGAAGTATTTGTGCTAGTTCTCAATGATATGAAAAGGTCTGATATTTGTTTATATAGGACACTGTACACTATATAGTGTACAATGATGCTTGCTAAATAAAACATATGAAGGAGCACAAAGGACATGTGTTAAAAATGAGCTTTGAAGTAAAGCCTTGACGTCTTTGCATTTCTAATGAAATACATTTGTTTTCTTAAAGCTGAGGTGTAAAACTGTGCTATAAACAGATGAACCCAATTTCTTTTCTCCTTTTTTGTCTGATTTGTCAGATTTCAGCCTCACCTGTATGAGAGCATTTCAAAACTGTATCTGAAACATAGCCTATGTCTCAGTGTGACATTTAGTACATCATTATATGATCAAAAGTCAGATCTTTTGTAGATATGTGGCATCATTCTGGTGTAGAACGACTCCATAAAATATATTCAAATATTTATATAAGAATTGTGGTCATAATCCATATTAGGAGTCATGTAGCAAGCAGGCCATCATAAGCAAATCCATATTCCGAGTAAACGCAGGTAAAGTTCATGACTAGGAAAAACACAAATAAAACTACACCAGGTTTAATAAAATAAATAAACAATTGGGGGAAAAAAGCACTATAACAATGATCAGAATTACACTGTCTACACATGCAAGATTCCTACACATGCAAGAGTGGACTACAGAGAGAGAAATATAAATATTTGACACAGGTGTGACAAACTAGGCCCAGCTGCAAACAATGATCAGGGGCCATGGAGAAACCAGAGCTGGAGAAAACAGGAAGTAATCAGGAGGTGTTCCTGGTGTTCTTGTTCTCCGTGGAAACTCCTCATAGGAAGACACAGCATCCCTAAGACTGTGATTCATAAGGAAAAAAACATGCGCTAAATACCACAGCTTGTTTAGCCATTTGGACAAGTGAGGGGTATTGATTTAATACAACTTTGATTTAAATTTATTATGCATTCCTGTCATTCCTCATGATGGTCATCACTTCAGGAAAGTGTGTGCTGAAACCTGTTTGTGATGTTAATAGTTGAAATGAAGATAGCTGACATGGAGTCAGAGTGCTATGCATATTCCTGCAAGACTCAGCAGAAAGCCTTTGCTAAGGGACATAAGCAAAGGGTCTAGAGAAGTGCTTCAAGCAGCTGTTGTAATGACTGCTCTTCCTGAACCACTCCTTATTGTTTTCTAGACCTGCTGCTGCCGCAACTGTTTATTTTGGTGTCTTTCAACCAAATAATGAGTGTGTCTGTCTTTCCTCTCTGAGTATTTTTAGTGCTAAATATTAGTGATGGGCTGCTCATCTGTCAGTGTCTGAATGTGTTTATCTGATGGTGTGAGATGTTTCTGGTGTTGGGTCATACAGGAAGTAGTAAAGTGTGTGTTTTCATAAGTCATGTCAGCTGGTGGAGGGTTATGGGTTTGTTTTTTTTTTTTAATGTTGAGTAGACTTTAAATAGTTAGTAGTCAAACACCTTAAAGCCCTATTATTTATTCAGTTCACTTTACAGCATATTATTCATTAACAACTATAAATTATTCAGAAAGTATCATGAAATTAATAGGACTCTGTCATATTTATTTAAATGTATGAGCACAGGCTCCTGTTTCTGCTTGTCTTAGCTTGTTCTATTTCACTGCAGGCTACTCTACACAAGCATAAGGATACACTTTTCATTTAGATGAAAAGCACTTCTGTACGTTGCTCTGGATATAAGAATCTGCTCCATTTTGCAAATGTAAATGTAGTTATAGTGAGGAATGTGACTCTGGATGCATATGGGTTCTGAGAGTTTTTGTAATGGTTCTTACTGAGAGTGGCTCCTCAGTGTTTTCACAATGTTATTTTATATAGCTAGGGAATTTAGCAGCTGACTGTAAATCAAGGATATATTTAATGTTACCTCAATTTTTATTTATATGTTCATTCTTTAATTGTATATTACAGTTTTCATTTTAAATTCAGCTGAAAACTTTGTGCATTTTTTAAATGATGAGATCAAAAACGTGTGTGTGTGTGTGTGTGCGTGAGCGCGCTATAAGACTGCTGGATATGTGCTTCTCTGACCTCTCCAAGCAAGGATGCTGAACGTACACGTCATTGCTTAGTGTTTTATTACCCTTGGGATCTAGGCACTGTTTACAAGTTTCCAAGTCATAAAGCCAAGGGGGGGAAGCAACAACAAAAAATACTGGAAATGACTTCTACTGGTTATTCATCCCGAGTCACTTCCCATTTGGCAGAATCTTTTCTGTCATATGTTATAATTTTTTATCTGGCAGCTTATTTTGCAAAATGGGTAGAAAGAGAAGCTGAGGCCATTCTGATTTCTGTTCCACTACTAATAGATAAAACAATACAGGAAAAGAAGAGTCCAAGCCATTTATGGTAAAACTAAAGCTTCAAGAGAAGATGCATTGACCAGTCACTGAGAGTGTTTGAAGGAGGGAGAGAGAAAGGGAAAAATAAATGATTAACTGGAGGTTTACCACAGTTCTGGTGCATTAACCAAAAGGTCAGTCCCTGCTATATCTACTTCCTCTACCAGCAGCCATGTGTCAAGGGTAATTGCTTCCAGTTGCATGTGACTGCATGTGGGCATCATCAGATGATCAGTTTGCTGACCAAGCAAATGCTATATCTTTGGCTCCAATTTGGTCCTTAGTGCTTCCTGAATTATTGCTTATACATTAGTTTGAAAACCAAACTCACAGTGCCTGATGACCGAGTCCAAACCAAACTAACTGCGTGCTCCCTGTGGCCAAGTCTTGGCACTCTGGGTTTAGAATCAGTGTTTTTTTTTGTTTGTTTGTTTTTTTTAAATCCTGACCATTTAGGACTAATTTTCACCTTTTGTTTAATACTTAATATAACTCTTAGTGATTGTATTGTACTGTGTTCATCAACTGGTGGACTGCAGTCTGGATGTAGACCCAGCAAAGTATTTCAGATCATTTGAAAGAAGAAATACTGTAGCAAAGCAATCAACCTATGAAAAAAGAAGTCTGTAATTCAGTGACTCTAACCAGAGCTAATCTAACAAGAGGCTAGCTATAGGGCTACAGATTGTAGGTCAGAAAAGGAAGTTTTCACAAACTTTTCTTTTTACCCTTTCTAGTCTGTTTATAGTGATGTTACATGGCTTGTTAAAAAATGCTAGAATGTTAAAGATGAATGGACAGAGATGTATGTGTTTATTCTGCCTGCTTCACATTCAAAACAAGTCTCATCTGTTTAATGTCAATGGTGCTAGTCAGAAGTGGTTGTGATGTGCAACTGTGAAACAAAACACAACCACATTGAATATATTTTTTTATAGCCATGAACTAATCATTAATGTTAAGCATTTAGAATAACTGTCATGATTTTGCCACATTTAATGCTTATGAAGACCTTTTTGTAAGCACGAAATTTTATGTAACTAGACTTTATATTGTACATTTTAGGTGAATGCCCCTTGTCTACTAGGTTGTTTCCATTTTTTCCCCAAGATTTGCATGGGAAGGAATATAAGAGTTGGACAACTTTTTAGATGTACCATATTTTCCGCTACATTTTTCAAACGCTTTGAACACTGTGGCTTAAACAACGATGCGGCTAATTTATGGATTTTTACGGGCTAACGAGCTTAATGCAGCCAAAACATTTAGCCTCGTCACATCGGACCAATGAAATTACCGAACAGGTCACAGTGGAGCAATGAAACTGTTCGAATTAAATCAAACGCACTTACAGTAAATTCTTCAGATCAGTTATTTTGTACTTCATGAACACACCCTCATCATGGAAAACACACGAACAAATGCGTATGATGCAGCTTTCAAGTTAAAGGCGAGAAATCATTTACCAAAACTGGCCACATGCGAAGAGCAACTTTTTCTTGAGTCTGCCAGTGGATCCTCACAGCGTGGAGTAGTGTCAATAAATCTACTATCACCAACCGGTCTCGAAAGGCTGGACTGCTGAAGGGGACCGCACAAGCTCAAGGGCGAATTTCCCTCGAGACGAAAATGTCATTGAGCGCGACAATGAAAGAGAGATTGAGGAAGTATGATGAAGTAATTCTGAGGCTGTTCAATTCCGACACTGAAGAAGACTACTTTAGTGGTTTTAGTGCGCAGGAGGAAGATGAAGATAGATCAATGACTATTCCTGATGGGCAACTGTATTTAATTTTTTTTTTTTTAATCAGCCGTTTTACCGGCACTGTTCGGAAAACATTTAAAAGTTAAAAAGAATCTTTGTCTAACATCTTTCTGTGTAAATATCTCATGTTACAACGTGGACACATGCGGCTTATAGACAGGTGCGGCCTGTAATTGTACATTTTTTTTTTTTCCCTTTTAAATTTAGTTGGTGCGGCTTATATTCAGGTGCGAATATATAGTCCGGAAAGTACGGTACATTTGTTCAGTCATCCTATCTAAGTAACACCGGCCCTCATGGGGCACCATGAACACACACATTCATACCTGGAGGCAATTTAGCATAATTAACTTCATGTTTGTTTTTTTTTGTGAAAAACTGGAGAACCCTGGAGGGTGAAAATCCTGTACATGAATAAAAAAAAAAAAGCTTTATAGCATCACCAAACAAATTTCTTTGCTTAAAGAGTGAGGAAGTTGTTCTTTAATGCTAATAATTATGCTAATAAAGTATTTGAAGAAGGATTTTCTCTGCTTCAGGCAAAGAGGAAAATACCTTGAGAAAGAGCAAAAATTGTTTTCCTTGAAGCACTTCCCAGGATTTTTCGACATGGGTGGATCTATTTTGACCCTGCAATTATGCTGTTTTTCTATCCATCTAAACTTGTTGTGCAGAGCTTAAGCTCATTGTCACCCCTAAAAGCTGGGCTTAAGTTCAGCTATTGACTCAGCACATTACACTAATCATTCATCCTCACTGTTCTAGCCTCTTGAAATACTTGGTATACATTAGTTCAGTCCTCATTCCACTACCGACTTGCACAGGCACAACATCGTGACAAGTGCTCTGGGGTTAAAAAGCTCTTTGATACATTATGTAGTAAACCACCACTCAAATTTAGAAGCCCACCATTGGCTCCAGGAAATGGTATACAAATACCCCTCATGCTTGCCTGACCACTACACTGTGTACTTATTTTGTGCCCAGTGTTTGAGAGGAATAGAGATCCACACATCATACATGTAGTATTGCCAAACCCCTGCAGTGCCACACTTAATTCTTCAGGCTCTACTGGAAATTTTCAGACAGGAAACACAGCTGGCCACTTCAATAGCTCTTATAGCAGATCCTGTGGTCATTTAGGTCACTCTTAGTCCAATTCAGCTTCATTTAATATTGTGTTTCTGTGGGAAATGTTGTGACTAAGGTATTTTTCAACAGAAATAGGCTTCAAGATTTCTTTTTCTCCCTCTTGCTGACATTCTTCAACGTGTCAAACATTGTTCACTTATTAGTTATTTTAATGTAGCACATGGCGATTCAGCTCAAATAATGCTGATTCCATTCCACCACGGAACATGAGAACAGGCCAGTGCTCCAGCCATGTGCCAGACTATCTGACGTCATTAAGTAGAGCCCTATTTTACCAATCTGTGATAAGGTCCCAAGCAGCGTACCTGAATTTAACCCTCTCATTAGCTAAGACTTTCTTGGGCTGAGAAAACAGGACCCTGTAGACAACCTCACCAAGCCTCAGGACTTTTAGTTCTTGGAAATAGAAATCCAAGCCTATTACTTTAGGGTAGGTTAATGACAAATGGAGGACAGTGACGACAATGGCCATTTTTGGTCATAAATCTGCTCTGTATGGTTAGTGGGAAAGGGAGGAGAGTGTGGTCTCGTAGGATCAGGATCATGTTTGTTTATTCTGAGTAGAATAATATACTTGTGACCTCTAGTACAGTCATACAGTTGCCCCTTAACACCCCTCTTCCCTCTGGCACCATGGAGACCTCCTGCAACAACTCTTTTCGTCCACCCTGCTCTTTCATTTCAGTGGTACTATCATTTCAGTTGATTCTCTACATGTCATCAGTAGTTCAGCTCATTGTATACTTTTCTTGCCCTGTGCTCCTAATTCTGTCCATCCCTCCCTTATTTCTACATTCCTTTCGCACACTAAGCTCTTACCGGCAAATACCGCAGCAGTGTGTAGAAAAGACTGCTTTTCCTGCGTTCTCTAGGCGGTGACTCTCCAAAACCTACTTTGGCACACTGAAGTCAACTGCATACTTTTGTCAATGGAAACCAGATGTGAAATTGTAATGTATGGCAGTGCTTTTTTTTCTTTGATCTCTGAGGAAAAAAATGCAGGCAAGACTACTTTTTGGTAATTTATAATGTTATAGATAGAATATAAAACTGCATCTATTTTCACTTCCACGGTCACAACAGGGTAAAATGGGATAGCTTGTGTTTTTCTATATGATCTGTTCTGTTTGTATGAAATCACATATTCATTTTGGATGTAGGACAACCACAAAGTTAACACGGTGCAAGATTGTATACTAATCCATGAAATCCACAGGGTGCTCAGTTTACAAATTCCTAAATATTTAACCACTCAGCACACATGTAGACTACACATGTATTCAATGAAACACATTCAATACCCAGACAATGATCTACACCTTTAATCAGCTAAACATTCAAACAAACCCATCATCCATGGAGCACCCATAAATGGATCATCTTAATATATATATAATTCATTTTGCTGCCATTTTGTATCTCTTTCTAAAATCCCTGTAAATCCTGAAGCTCACCTCCCTGTAAGGGAGAGTATTTTCTTCTACAGGACACACAAGTAGCTTAACTAATACCTATTTGAGGCTTTTAATACATTTTGTTTCACTCTGGTCTGATCGTACAGTGTACTCAACCTTGTCAAAACATATTTAAAATCGATATAGTTTTTGTAAAGGTTTGAAGGTGTACAGACCCATACGCACCAAGCTTTGTATCATAGCCAACATGAACATTTCCAGCAATTTGTGCTACAGTAGCTCTTCTGTGGGATCAGACCAGACAGTTTAGCAGTCACTCCCCACACGCATCCATGAACGTTGGGTGCCCATGACCCTGTCTAGTTTCACCAGTTGTCCTTCCTTGGACCACTTTTGGTAGTTACTAACCACTGCATACTGGGTAAACCTCACAAGCCATTTTGAAGATGTTCTTACCCAGTCGTCTAGCCATCTTAATGTGCACAAGTCAGATCTTTACGCTTGTCATTGTTCCTGCTTCCAACACATCAACTTCGACAACTGACTCTTCACATGCTATCTTATATATCCCACCCCATGGTTTTAATGCCATGGCTGATGCACACACAAATATATATATATATATATATATATATACACACACACACACAGTGCCTTGCGAAAGTATTCGGCCCCCTTGAACTGTTCGACTTTTTGCCACATTTCAGGCCTCAAACATAAAGATATAAAACTGTAATTTTTTGTGAAGAATCAACAACAGGTGGGACACAATCATGAAGTGGAACGAAATTTATTGGATATTTCAAACTTTTTCAAC
>JAFFST010052534.1:127421-139014 GCA_022414735.1 Noturus placidus
ATGTAGTACAGTGTTTTGGGGGAATTTTAAAGGGTTGGAACCAATTAAATTTTTTCCCTTTATTTTAAATGGGAATAATTCGATCGACTTACGAGATGATCGACGAACGAGCTAGGTTATGGAACGATTTAATCTCGTAGGTCGAGGTACCACTGTACTTGTAGTTGGAATGTAGAGTTTGTCCTTTTGTAGAGGCATAAATTAATCCTTAACACTGTAATTAAGAACGCAATATAAATGTACTAATTTTAATGAGCTTCATTTTGAGGACAAATATATTACTCATATACATTTAGTCATTTATTTGCAGTAAAATTCCATCTCTGGAATTTAGACTGACATTTCCTATTTTTCATCCATGCAAGTTTCACCAGTACATGAGACTGGCTCACAAGATCAGACGGTATCAAAACTCAAGGTAACCATTTACTATCAGGAATTGAGACACAGACACAATAGCAGTAAAACAGAGTCATGATCAGAGGTCCAGATGGCTTTTTGTTTGAAGCTCCGGTGCAGCCCAGCTGCTGAAAAACTGTCTCTGATCTTATCAGTGATTCCTCATATCAGCAGTTGTTCTAATGGCCTAGACACTGAGAAACTGATGGCAGTCAGTGCAACATTTGAACATGCATAAAAAGAAAATAGGGACCTAATCAAAAACATTTCATTTAAAAAATATGGTTTGAGTTTTGGATTAAAACTGTAACCATGGTAGCAGACATAATGTCCAATCTTGGATTAGTGCCTGCAAATGGCACAGTTTCCCTTTAGCTCGGACTTGGGAATAGGCAACAGACCTGAAGATTTCAGAGACCAGAATACAGTCGAATATATTAATGATGTAAGGAGGAGCAAAGGGGTTTACCGAAGAGCTTTAAACACACATAAGAGTCGTAGACTGGCTCTGATGGAAAGGGAGTTAGCAGACTATATAAGTAACCTTATTACCTAAGTAACCTATTTGCTTCATGCAACAGAGCTTAAAAAAATTGTTTAAGATGGTACAAATATGTGAGTTTAAGACACGTGTATACAAAATATAAAGAATTAAAGTAATTCTAATAATTGACTTTTCTGTGTAAAAATCACATTTGTCTGTCATATTTACTGAATCGCTGAATAATTTTTCAAAGCTATAGCTTTCTCTAGGCCATGAAAGGAAATAAATGATTTGATTTAGCGAAGTGTGTAAACAGAATCTGAAAGGCCTCACAGCTTCTTCATTAGTACATTGTTCTGATGTAAGGCAAAGGCAGCCTCAGGCAATGGTGCAAAACACTAATGTACCCTAATTTATGGGTCACCGTAGTGTGAAGAAGCTCTTAAAGCACCTCTTTCAAAAGAGTAAGTGAAAAATACTGGTAGTGTAAAAGCATGTCTGCTGATTATTTATTAATCTTAAGGATGCCCTTGTTATTCGAATTACTCACACCCACACTCGTTTTGTCATCTGAGAGGAAACGGAGACGTTTTATTTGCTTCCTTTTATCCTCTAGTTAGTCATTACATGATCCCTGAGGTCTTGTGTAAGACAGGCAGTGCAAACAGACTGTAAGGACTGCTCCTTTATTTCATTTGTGGCTGTGATTATCATCATTACTGGGTGGTAGAAAATGGATAACCATGCCTAAGGAGCGTAATATTTCACACACAGCTCTCCATCAGCGTTTTTGTGATGTTTGGCAAGCTGATTCTTTTAATACAAGGCTGTAACAATATTAGTTGTGATAAGCTCCTGTTAGTTTAGGGTTTGTGGTGTGTAAAATGGGTGTAAATGTGTGGTGTGACTGTTTTATGTAAAAACTCTGCTTCTGTATACTTTCCACTCATCTGCTCATCTTCTATATACAGTAGGTGGTCCGTACATCCCTGCCTAAATGCCGTTCTCTAAATATTTACATGTGAGGCAAGAAAATGTTTGTACCTTCAGCAGCTGGATACTAATTTTCTTTTCATTCTACTGTGGAGATATTCCGATGTCGTGTTTTTACAACCATTTTATTCAAAACTTCTTCATGCAAATGTGAGTAAGGAAAGTAGATTTTATTGCATTACTGAGCGTCAATTCCTCCTGACAGCAGCTCTCTCAATGTGCCTGGCCTGTTATCACAGCTATAAAAGTTAATGGCCATTATGTGCAAAGTCTCATGGGAGAGAGCTCTTTCTCTCCTTCCCTCTCCTGCTCCATTACAAATATATTGTTAACAGCTCACCCTTCTTTATCGGTGTGTGTCTGTGTTTTACAGAGACTGACATTGGCCAGGGAAACATGAGCGAGCGCTTCGATTGTGACCACTGCAAAGAATCCTTGTACGGAAGGAAGTACATCCAGGCAGAGGAGAATCCATACTGCATCCCTTGCTACGACAGCCTGTTTGCCAACACTTGTGATGAATGCAAAGAGCTGATAGGCCATGACGCAAGGGTCGGTTTTCAACAACTAATTGAAAATTACTGTTTTGTACTTCCAAACGTGGTCCCTATAATTAAACAGAGACTCTGCAGCATCAGACGGTTGATGCCTTTGAGCTAGAATGGATCACAGCTGTTTATTATAATTCGATTTTTTTTCTTCAATAAACTCGGTCAAAATAGCAATGATTAAAACATTAGGCAGCATTTCAATGAGCAAAAATTAACTGCTTAATCCCCTTGAACCAATTTGCCAACAGGTTTAATCCCCTTTAAATGAAAGGAGCATCTGCCAAAGCTGGCTCAGTTAATGCATAGTAAATATTAGTCAGGAAATGATTGTGGAGTCATGGAGGAAATTGAGATCTGAAGAGTTGGACTTGCACTGAACAGTCTGATCTGTTATTGACACTAAGGAACAGGAGGCCATATACTGTATTTGTCTGTCTTTGCTGTACAGTACACAAACAAGAAGTCAAACTCCTGTCTGTTGGCATATTTGATACACATGCATATGTGTGTGTGGGGAGGGGGTCACATTTGCTTAATCAGTTTTGCACAACTTTCCGTACATTGTAACCTTAGTAGTATAAAGTTTTATGTACGTAGTTTTCACCCACAGAACATCATGACAAATAATTTGAATATTATGAATACCCATTCATGGTGTGCAAATGTATGGCTGTGTGTCTGTGTGTAGGAGCTGTTCTATGAAGATAGGCACTACCATGAGCACTGCTTCCGTTGTTT
Source organism: Noturus placidus (assembly GCA_022414735.1). Classification (NCBI taxonomy): domain Eukaryota; kingdom Metazoa; phylum Chordata; class Actinopteri; order Siluriformes; family Ictaluridae; genus Noturus; species Noturus placidus. The sequence continues at coordinate 130,587 of JAFFST010052534.1, forward strand.
CCGCTGTGACCGCTCACTGGCTGATGAACCTTTCACCAGCCAGGATGACGCTCTGCTCTGCAACGACTGTTACTGCAACGAATTCTCTTCCAAATGTGTCGCCTGCGACAAGACTGTCATGCCTGGTAAGCACTCACAAAGCACTTTGTCTGTACAAGAGTCAGATCTTTTGTTTGTGTCAGCCATAACTACTCAGGCAGTGCAGTCTTTTCTTGAAGATGAAGGCCAGTGGTGCAGTGGTTAGCCTTGCCTCCTTACAACTCCAGGATCCAGGTTTATTCCTGAGCTCTGTATCTGTGTATGTTTGTGTGCGTTCTCTCCGGGATCTCCAGGTTTCTTCCCACACCATAACATTGGGAATTGCCTAATTTAAATTGCCACTTGTTGTGAATGTGTGTGAGCATGGTGCCCTTTGATAGACTGCTTTATCTGGGTGTGGTGGAACTGAAGATGAATAATAATAATAGTAATCTCATCATCATCGGCATCATCATTTACCTGTATAGCACTTTTCAATAACCTAGGGACAAGGAGTAAAACCTTACATGTAACACATGTGTATTGCGTGTAAGACTATAAATGCTTATCCTGTGCTTAGGGAAGGCAGCCATTCATGAGCAGAGTGATGCAGGTAAAATCACAGACAAGAGCTGTTGGCTAAGGAAAAAATTGGGAGTAGGAGGAAGATATGGAAAAGATCCAGTTCTAGAGAGAGAGACAAAAATTTAAGCACTCAGCAAAATATGACAGTAATTGCCAGTGTGCCGATCTTGCTGTCTCTGAGCCAAATCTTTGAGTGGCAGTCTGCCAAACATCTGATGAGAGGAGGAGATAAGCCTGTAAGCTATTTCATCAAGAGCTGTATCATCCAAAAGAGAGTAATAAAATAAGAAAATATTCCATATGGGTTTTGCTTTCTCATAAATAAAGAAAAAGAATGCTGGAGTTTTCTATGTTATGACCCTTTTTCTAACGTACAAACACACAAAGCAGGTTAGGGTTAATTGCACATTCTGTTTTGTGCAATTCTGTAGTAATAATCTAGAATGTAAACATATAAAGACATGCCTTTGTTCCAACAGAGCAAAACGTGTTTCATGCATTTTACAACAGGGCTTTCATTTTGCAGAAAGACACATAGTTAGTGGTCAGGAACTCTGTCTGTGATGTGGGAACAGCAAGTCAGAAACAATACTCTCTATGTTACAGAAATTCACTTAAACACACACTACATACCATTCACTTTTCTCAGATTAATTTCACCCCATGGGTTCTAGACTGAAAATGACTCTTTCTGTACTTTTCCCACCGAGTCAAAAGCCATGTTCCAGCTGAATATTTCTTCAAAAAAGCCTGGAGGATTGTCCTCTATCTTCCCTTTGCAGAGGAAAGCTATATTGATCTCTTTTATATGGCCTTACTGAAGAAACCCTCAGCTGCCCGTTTCATTTGTAGAACCTGTGAACACCATGCAGACTTTGAAGGTCTCTTATTGAGCATAATATCATGTCATTGTTGTTGCTAGAAATCCTTGTTTATCTTGTTTTTTTTATCTGATCATAGTGGAACATTTGCTGCACGTGATGCTGTAGGGCATGAGGAATTTTTGTTTAGATCCAAAGTATCTCACAAAAGAGAGTACACCCCTCACATTTTTGTAAATATTTGATTATATTTTTTCATGTCACAACACTGAAGAAATGACACTTTGCTACAATGTAAAGTAGTGAGTGTACAGCTTGTGTAACAGTGTTAATTTGCTGTCCCCTCAAAATAACTCAACACACAGACATTAATGTCTAAACCTCTGGCAACAAAAGTGAGTACACTCCGAAGTGAAAATGTCCAAATTGGGCCCAAAGTGCCAATATTTTGTGTGGCCACCATTATTTTCCAGCACTGCCTTAACACTGTTGGGTATGGAGTTCACCAGAGCTTCACAGGTTACTACTGGAGTTTTCTTCCAATCCTCCATGATGACATCACGGAGCTGGTGGATGTTAGAGACCTTGTGCTCCTCCCCCTTCTGTTTGAGGATGCCCCACAAATGCTCAATAGGATTTAATCCATCACCTTCACCCTCAGCTTCTTTAGCAAGGCAGTGGTCGTCTTGGAGGTGTGTTTGGGGTCGTTATCATGCTGGAATACTGCCCTCCGGCCCAGTCTCTGAAGGGAGGGGATCATGCTCTGCTTCAGTGTGTTACAGTACATGTTGGCATTCATGGTTGCCTCAATGAACTGTAGCTCTCAAGTGCCCGCAGCACTCATGCAGCCCAGACCATGACACTCCCATCACCATGTTTGACTGTAGGCAAGACACACTTGTCTTTGTACTCCTCACCTGGTTGCCGCCACACATGCTTGACACCAACTGAACCAAATAAGATTATCTTGGTCTCTTCAGACCACAGGACATGGTTCCAGTACTCCATGTCCTTGGTCTGCTTGTCTTCAGCAAACTGTTTGTGGGCTTTCTTGTGCATTGTCTTTAGAAGAGGCTTCCTTTTGGGACAACAGCCATGCAGACCATTTTGATGCAGTGTGCGGCGTATGGTCTGAGCACTGACAGGCTGACCCCCCACTCCTTCAACCTCTGCAGCAATGCTGGCAGCACTCATACGTCTATTTCCCAAAGACAACATCTGGTTTTGACGCTGAGTACGTGCACTCAACTTCTTTGGTCGATCATGGCGAGGCCTGTTCTGAGTGGAACCTGTCCTGTTAAACTGTTCTATGGTCTTGGTCACCGTACTGCAGCTCAGTGTCAGGGTCTTGGCAATCTTCTTATAGTCTAGGCCAGGGGTCTTCAACGTTTTCCAGGCCAAGGACCCCCAAACTGATGGCGAGATGGAGCGGGACCCCCTAATTATATATATTGTATGAAATTGTGTTATATCAAACTGGTACCAAAACTTTCGCGACCCCCATGCAGTACCTCCGCGGACCCCCTGTTGAAGACCTCCGGCCTAGGCCATCTTCATGTAGAGCAACAATTAATTTTTTTTAGATCCTCAGAGTGTTCTTTGCCATGAGGTGCCATGTTGAACTTCCAGTGACCAGTATGAGGGAGTGTGAGAGCGACGACACCAAATTTAACACACCTGCTCCTCATTCACACCTGAGACCTTGTAACACTAACAAGTCACATGACACCAATTTGGACATTTTCACTTAGGGGTGTACTCACTTTTGTTGCCAGCGGTTTAGACATTAATGGCTGTGTTGAGTTATTTTGAGGGGACAGCAAATTTACACTGTTACGCAAGCTGTACACTCTCTACTTAACATTGTAGCAAAGTGTCATTTCTTCAGTGTTTTTTTTTTTTTTTCTTCACATGAAAAGTTATAATCAAATATTTACAAAAATGTGAGGGGTGAACTCACTTTTTTGAGATATTGTATATTGTAAGAGCTGCTTCTTTGTTTGCTGATAATTAGAATAAATGTGCTGAACGCTTTCTTTTTCTCAGGTACTAGGAAGCTGGAGTATGCAGGCAACACGTGGCACGAGGGCTGTTTCATTTGCAACAGCTGTAAGCAGCCTATTGGCTCCAAGTCCTTTATCCCAGATAAGGATGATCACTACTGTGTGCCATGCTATGAAAACAAGTTTGCCCCTCGATGCACTCGATGCAAACAGGTTAGTATCAGTAAGTAATCAGTAAATCAACACCCAGCCTTCAAAAATTTTTCCCATGCATTACTCAAACCTAATCAACCCAAATTAAATTCCTCCTCAGAATGTCTGCCGTCACACACTTAGTCTGGGGATTTTGGAATGCTTAACAGGTCTAGCTTAGAAAAAACCACTAACTCAGTTTCTGAAATGCAAACCTGCTGTTATGTACATATGCTTAGGAAACTAAATGAAACTTATATTGGACAAATACCTTCACTGATCGAAAATGTAGTGTTCTTCACAGCTCTAGGGTCCCTGGTTCAAAACTGAGCTCGGGTTATGTCCCATATCCTCATGGGGTTTTTTTTTTTCCAGGTTCTCTGGTTTTGTCACACTTATCAAAAACTTTCTGGTAGGTAGATTGACAACTTTAAATAGGCCCTTGGTGTGAATGAGTATGAGCATGGTGCTGTACAATGGACTGGGGTCCCTTTCAGGGTGTATTCTCACCTCATGCCTCACATAACCCTGACTCAGTCCCATACTCTAACACGTTTTCATGTCACTTAATTTTACAGACTATATTAAATAGGGTAAATTATTAGCCACTGCCCTACCAACAGACCTGGTAAACTTTACAAGGACACATGACTGATACACACTCGCACTGGAGTGTTTGTGTGCACACATCATTAGTAGGGATGCAGAGCAAAAAACTTTCATGTGTACAAATAAAAATCATTTGGGGGGGGTAACAAGAAGGAATTATTAGTGAAAAGTCATATCAACAGCAAATTTGTGTATATTGGTGTAGCAAATTTTGTATCTTTTCACCACTATTGTTTGTCGGAGCGTTTTTATATTTCCAATTTTAATAGCATTTTTAATTGCGTATTTAATCTTGCTACAATACAATGCATTCACAATTTTAAATATTGCACTTATTTCTGTTTTCTTAGATTTTGTTTATTTTTCTAATGCAGCATCTGTGAGAAAAAGCAAATCTCGTGGTACATTGGGCATATAATAAACTTCTTGAATCTTGAATTTATTGGCAGTAGTTTTAAAAAAGCTTTTGTATAAAACACGTCAAGCAGCAGTGGCATTTAAAAAAAAAAAAAGAAAGAAGGAAAGAAATTGTACGAGTAATATGCAGATGAATCAGCAAATAAAGGCTATTTTTCACGCTACAGGCTATGGTCAATAGGTTAAAAATATTCGATGATCAGGGCCGATTATATCTCGTCAATGAAAAGAGGGCTGGAAATCACATCAATTTTGTGCTGTGTGTAAAGATGTCTCTTGAGTGGAATGACTGCAAAACTGAAGTTTGTAAACTCTGTAATCTCTGCACTGATTATTTTATACCAGACACTTCAGCAGTGAAGCGGGAGTTTCGGCATCGAGCCTTTGGTTTTTTTGCCACACTGCTCGAGCTGCTCGCGCTGAATTAACGCCCCAGTACACTGTTGAAAGATTTAAATGAAGATGAGTTGAGAATGCATTTATATTGCACAGAAAAATATATTTGTTAATGTTCATATATATATATATATATATATATATATATATATATATATATATATATATATATATATACAGTATATAAGTTTATTATATATTACCAGTTTGATGTTCAATGATTAAACAGAAATGCTTTTGTTTGTGGAGAGTGAATGTGCGACTAACACAAGGTTATTTTTTTAATTCAGTCAATGTTAATATGAATTAAGAACATTCAATAAGTTAAGAAATCTTACTTTAATCTTTAATTTAGTTCATGTGTTAATGTTAATTTGAGTAATGTCTTATCTGTTTGAAACCAGTTACTATGAAACAACTTGTTGAAATGGAGAGAATAAAGTTTTTATTTGCATTTCCTTCAGAATTGTGGAATTAATTATTATTAATTTAAAAAAGTATAAAAGGCAGAACTATCGGTTATCGTATTAGTATCGGTGCATCTTTAGTGTAATAGCAGTTTGTAAGAGCAATTTTAATGGGGAATATGCTTTATTCTTAAGTAGGTCTTTAAAAACAAAGTGTATTGGTTTTTTTGTTTGTTTGTTTGTTTTTTTACATTGAAACTTTCAGCTCTGTGTTTCAACCACATTTATTTCATTGACCAAATAAAACTGTAAATCAACATAATGTAACTATTTCACACTGTTTGTTAGAGAAAGAGGTCCAAACAGTATTTTCTCTGCAGAAATTTGCTCCCATGCTAAATCTAATTAGTCCTATTATACAATGTTTTATTTAATCTATCTATATCTGTTTTAGGTCTTGGCCAAAGGGGGAGTCACCTACCGCGATGAGCCATGGCATAAGGAGTGCTTTTTGTGTGCAGGCTGTAAAGTACAGCTAGCTGGCCAGCACTTTACCTCCCGGGATGACCACCCTTACTGCCTTAAGTGCTTTGGAAACCTCTACGCTAAGAAGTGTGAGGCCTGTAGCAAACCAATCACAGGTACATCAGAGTAGCTATACATCTGTATGATGAAATGATTGTATGTTTTTGTTATGACTGCTTGGCTCGTGTGTGTGTGTGTGTGTGTGTGTGTGTGTGTTCTCAGGTTTTGGTGGAGGGAAGTACATTTCATTCGAGGAGCGGCAATGGCACCAGTCTTGCTTCACCTGCACCCGGTGTTCTGTGTCACTTGTAGGAGCTGGTTTCTTTCCTGAGAGGGATGAGATCCTGTGCCGTGAATGCAACAGCAATCTATAAAGCCTTCATTTACTTCTCTCTCCATTCTGCCAAATACACTCTCTCACTCACACGCGCACATACACACACACACACACACGATTACAGACTCAGAGTTTTCACAAATACTGATTGGCTCACAAAAGCTGTGTTGATTACAATATCCCTGTTTGATATTAAGTCAGGGTTGTTTTCTTAAACACACACATTTTGTTAGATGGCGCAACATGTTTTTTCTTATAAGTTTATTTGTCTAAGAAGTTCCTTGTTTGCAAAAGATCGACTATGCAAGATCATGCTTGTTCGAAATGAATCTATTCAGAATTGTGCCTTATTAGTTTGCACTGCTCACCCTGTGTGCTTTCACTTTATATACACTTTATGCCATCATTGTGGGTCTTTTTTAACCTCAAAATAGAGAATGCAGGCTCAGCTCAGAGTGCTGTGTGTGTTCACTCTGTATTCATCAAACTGCAGATGTCTCAGCTGCACTGCTTACTTTTTTCAGATGGAAAGCAGTCCATCATTTTTTCCATTCAGCAACAGTAGTGCTTAAGCAATGCTTTAGATAAACCACCAGAGCTCTCTCATCCTAGGACTACAAACAGGCGATGTAGCAATTATTATAAATACATAATCCATCCATTCTTTATTTGTCCTACTCCCTGACTGTTAATGGAAAGTTAATTATGAGTAGTTAGGGTATATGATTACAACCTATAAAACACCTCAGACACAGATTCCTCCATAAACATCAAAGTGCTCTGTGGCCTGCTAGATATGTTCATTTCCCAAAAAAATACTTGATTTTGTTGGATTGGACTAAATTATTGGCCATGGAAACACATATTTGGCAAGAAATTGCATCTGAAATGTATGATCCAAGTCAGTTGATGTTGATAATGTTTGAGTTTTGTAGTATTTAAGCACTTGATGTGTTTCTTCATCTGTTTTAGTTTCTAAGCATATTGTATATCAAAATGCATTAATTGGTTACTCCAAAAAATGTCTATATATATCACACCAAAAAGTGACTTTTACAAAAAAAGGTGGGAAATGAAGTGTTGTGTTTTACAGAAATCATTCATGCATTTGCACTATGGCTTGAATTAAGCATATCTTGTGTACAGACAGTAACAATAATAAATGAGAAGACATCACATGCATACACTGCATATAAACAGAATGCCAACCACTGCCTGATTGCTGTTTCTCAATTAGTTGTATAATCTTTGGTCTACTATACACATGCGCAATATTTCCCTTTTTTTTCTTTAGTCTTTTACATGCTATGGGATTATTTTTTTTTTTTCCTTAAAGATTTCGCTTGGGTACCCATTCGTTGAGCATGAGTGACTGGGCAAGTCCCATGAAAGTGTATGTTGCAATATGAATATATCAGCAGAATGGTATGCATGCTGTTCTCATTATTTTTTTCCTTTCTGGTCTTTACCATTCATTGCTTTGTTACTGAAGATAATATTACTAATTTCACCATAAAATATTTCTCAATGTATGTATTCAATTTGAGCTTTGATGCTGGCTAGTCAGAGTTAGCTAATGCTTTTTATATTGTTTATAGAAATATTCAATACAGACATTTAGATTGGAAACATGGTTTAAAACAAGATTCTGTCTGATCTAAATGTTGGTTATTTGTTAATAAATCTTTTATAAATTAATCCAGTTTTGGTATCATTTTCTCTGTGAAAGTATTATCAGAAAGAATCCTTATCAAATTCTGATCAAATTTGCAACAACAGGCTTATTTAATTTGAGAGAATTTAATGATATCGTAAGTGAATTCTGTAGCTTTAAAGGTGATGTTCATGGACCTCTAAATGCATACACTGTACAGTGCTGTGAAAAAGTATTTCCCCATCCTGATTTCTTCTGTTTGGATATATCTCGTACCAAATAGTTTTACATCTTTAAACAATATAAAACAAAGGCAACCTGAGTAAACACACAATTATTTATATATGTGTGTGTGTGTTTGTGTGTGTGTGTGTATATATATATATATATAATGTATATGTACAGTGCCTTGCAAAAGTATTCGGCCCCCTTGAACTGTTCGACCTTTTGCCACATTTCAGGCC
>JAFFST010052534.1:142991-157513 GCA_022414735.1 Noturus placidus
CCAGACCCAACAATGCAGAACAGCTGAAGGCCACTATCAGAGCAACCTGGGCTCTCATAACACCTGAGCAGTGCCACAGACTGATCGACTCCATGCCACGCCGCCTTGCTGCAGTAATTCAGGCAAAAGGAGCCCCAACTAAATATTGAGTGCTGTACATGCTAATACTTTGCATGTTCATACTTTTCAGTTGGCAAACATTTCTAAAAATCCTTTTTTTGTATTGGTCTTAAGTAATATTCTAATTTTCTGAGATACTGATTTTGGGGTTTTCATTAGGTATCAGTTATAATAATCAAAATTAGAAGGAATGAACACTTGAAATATATCAGTCTGTGTGTAATGAATGTATACATTATACTAGTTTCACTTTTTGAATGGAATTACTGAAATAAATAAACTTTTTGATGATATTCTAATTATATGACCAGCACCTGTGTATATATATGTATGTGTTTATAAACAGAAGACGTGGTATGAGGGCCCGACATCCACAGGTGTGGGTTGTGCTTACAGCTCAACACCGTGCAGGACGTTTGGCTTGCTCAATTGGCATAAATTTGCACATTTAAAATTAGGGATGCACCAAAATTATAGTTCTTGGCCGAAGCCGAAACCGAATATAATTAACAACTAGGTTGAAACCGAACACGTTTTTTTTTTTTTTTTTTTTTTTTTCTTTTTTCCATTTATTTTCCCATTTTTTCACCACTGCATGAATTAAATGTGCTTTTTACTATTTTGTCTTGCTTTTCAAAGAAAAAAATAAATTACAAATACTACAATTTCAAAATATTTAACCCTGAACATTTTTTTGTAATTCCACCAGGTATAGGCTACCAACAAGGCACAATATAACTTTAAATAAAATTAAAATATTTTCATGTGGTCATTTTTGAGCCCCCCTTGAATAACCTATGTTAGGCCTATAACTGATTCTGTAGCCTACAACAGAAAAGGGCATTAAAATGTGCATTGACGAGTGCAAAAAAATGGTTCTATTCGGTTCTATACGGCTGATTATATTGGGGATATATAACGAATGCGTCCCTGTACACCTTGCAGAGTATTATAGCAGATATAGTATAGTTGGATACATTGTTAATGTTATGTCCCTTGATAGATTTAGTTAGTTTAATCTATAGATTAGTTCATTTAGTCCCCGCTTGTTTTTCCACTCCCAGTCCATAGTACTAGTTCATGTTTCTTGTTTTGTCTGCCTTGATTTGTCTGCCTGGATTTGGACTTGTCTGCCTGCCCTTAAATAAATACGTCTTTACCTGCTTCCGTACTCTACTCCCTTACATCTTGCGACGTGACCAAATACTCCAGAACAGAAACAAAAAAGTAAACATCCAAAGAGCACATAGCGTGTGCCCCCTCATCGAGGTCGTGACATTCGCATGTCTCACTCTAGTTGCTAGGTTATTTGGTCACGTCATCAAACACGTCGTTGTTTGGTTGAATTTATTCGGCCTTTTCACTTATTCGGCAGAACACCAAAAATGCTTTTTTTGACCGAATAATTTCGGTTGCCGAACATCCCTATTTAAAATCTGTATACCGTGTTTACATGTTTTTGCAAAGCTGCTTTGAGACAATGTCTATTGTAAAAAGTGATATAGAAATAAAATTGAATTGAATGGAATGATGTCATTGGCTCTCGTGATTTGCTGGTGAGTCATTCCTGTGCTCTTCGAGGAATTTTGAAAGGTCAGCTACTTCTCGAAAGGTTCACTACCGTACTTAGTTATTTCGACATAATTGCTCTCAATGTAGTTCTTTGGAGTTCCAGAGCCTTTGAAATAGCTTCGTAACCATTCACAGATGCATTTCAATCACCTTTTCCCTTATCATTGCTTGAATTTCTTTCAGTTTTGGCATAGTGTGTTACTGGGTAAGACTTTTCAACGAACTTCATGCTGTTGAAAAAGTTATATTTAAGTGTTTATTTGATTGAACAGGTCTGGCAGTAATCAGGCCTGGTTGCATCTAGTCCAGCTGAACCTCATTATGAATTCAGTTTCATAGATTTGAGTAATTAGTAACTACGGGGCAAATACATTTATATTAAATTTTTATGTTCCAATAAATAACATTATTATTTAAAAAAAACTATAGTATTGTATTTTGTGTTTACTTAGGTTGCCTTTGTTTTATCTTAGATTTTGTTTTAATTTCTGAAACAATTCTGTATGAGAGATACACAAATATAGAAGAAATCAGGACAGGGCAAATACTTTTTCACAGCACTGTATATATAAAATGTTTAGTTATCCAAATATTCATAGCTGTATATTTATCAGAACTTAAACTTGAAGTGGGTATGGGTTTCTTTCCCTTTCTTTTTTATAGATATGTGTGATATTTGTTTTTTAATCCCACTCATGCAGTTATTACCTTTGTACCTGCCCGACATTTTCCAACTAATTAGAGGCCTATAAAAACTAGTTGGCTAAATTAAACAATTGCATCCCTGATCAGTATGTTCTTCATGTTCACCTTAATGAGTGAATTCTTTCTTTGTCCCATGACCTTCATATTTCACAGCTTGCTCCTGCCATGAGTTTCATATCTGATCACACCCACATGAAAATAAAAACCTTCTTGTGTAATTGTTTCATTGCATCCCACACAATTCCCAGTGCCAATGCACACCTCTAGTCTCAACCAGATGGCCTGTAGTCCTCTGTCATATGTCTCATTTCATGAAGAGGATGATAAGGTCCATCGTTAATGTGGAAAATATCTTCAGGGATCAACAGAGGTCTAGTTACATGAGTTTTAAAGTTACACTACATTTATTTCTCATGTCAAAGATGCATACTACAGTAAATGTACAAAAGATAAACCCCAGTGTCATGGGGAAAAAAGTACAAAACTGCACATTTTTTTAAAGAGTGAGTACAGTGGCTTTTTTATGTGCTACAGTGTAGTCTTAATGTTTTACTATAACTACATGAACTCCATTTCCCATTCTCCACCAGAAACTACTACAAGGCTTATCACCTGTTCTGTTACATGCTCTGTTATCCTGCTGTCACTCCCTGGACTAATCACACACCTGGTGCCAATCACATGTTCACTAAAATACACACCACAAACCTCAGCTTGTTCCAAAATATTGCTCTTACCAAATAACTAGGGATGTTACCAAGCTGGTAAAGCTTGAATTTCCCCTATGGGGGATCAAGAAAGGTTCATCTTATTTTGTTTTATCTTGAATTGGTGTTGTAAAGTTCACAGTACTCTGATATTGGCCCTGCTGATTTACTTTATCAAGTTTGCTTGGTCTATTCCAGTCTGATTTTTGATCACCTGAACCATTTCCTATTTATGACTTTGATTTTGTATTTGATTTGGCTTACCCAACTTAAGTAGCTTGCTCATTAGCAGATTCTGGTTTGATTTTTGCTATTAAAATATCAAATAATTTCTTTTTAGCTTTGGTAATGTTCAATAATGGGTAAAAAAAAAAAAAAGAATATATATATATATATATATATATATATATATATATATATATATATATATATACAGTATATCTCAAAGGCAAGTTAATAGACTTTTACTTGTGTATCTCTTTCCTGCTGGTAGTTTAAGTGGTATGTTTAAACAATGTGAGTCCAGAGAAATTCTTTATTTCACATGAAATTTGTAAAAACAAGGGAATTCCTTCAGAATATATTTCCAAGCCTGATCTTGCACATCTGTATCTAATATCCAGACACTCCCAAAGAGGGTGATTAACCAGATCAGGTGTGATAATTTAGGGTTGGAGCTAAACTATGTGGTAGGAAACTCCAGAATCACTGGTAGGCATTTCCAATCCATATACACCTGAAACTATGTTGTTAAAAAATGGGGGAAATATTGAATTTCCCATTCAGTACTTACATCAGTTTTTTACCTACAATCACAAATGTGAAAGGTTTTATTTCTGTCACAGATTGATTTATGTGTGTATGTGTGTGTTTGCTGACTATGCTGTTTCATCGCCTTCATGAGAACTAAAGACTCATACACACACGCAGGCAGATTCATGCTGCTTGCTTGTCCCTGCATTGGTGGATGTCTTCCTCCCCTTCTCTCTTTCTGCATTTTCACCAAAAAAGGTAATGGAGAAGGAGCTGGTGGAGGGGGAGGGGACCAGGCCTTTTGGTGGAAGTAGCAAGAGTGTGTGGGAGAGCATTTAATGTCGAGGGAGTAAGAATTGTAGCAGCATCTGGAACTACTCCATCGCACTTCTACTAGGGGTCAGTTACACTTTCAAACACACAATGCCCTGAAGTGTATGGGGAATAAACTCTGAGCTGATGAGCAAGAGGAGGTTGATCTTCATGTGAATTGAGTCTGGAATGTACTGCAAAATTTGTCCATAGCATTGTACACAGCATGGTATAGTGAGATTCTGCATATGTGTGTCACAGGTTTGACTATGCACAAAATAGTCCACAGATGAAATATAATACTTGTATTAAGTGAGCAATGGTTGTATCAGGCTGTCCCATAAGCAGCTATATTGATAAATTATATAGCTCTCCTCTGATGAAACACATGATCTTTCTGCCAGCTTAGACATAACTTTCAAATGTGTGTATGGATGTGCCTCTAGAAACTAGAAACCTATTCACTTGTGTATTTGACCAAAATTTTTTTGGTGGTCTCTGGTGCTTTTTTTTGTGTGTGTATTACATTCCTTCCATTATGTGATTACATTCTTGTGATGTTGATGATTTTCACATTAGATTAGAGAAATTCATTACTTGTCCACATAACACATAGTGCAATGTTCAGTCAGCCAACACACTGATTCAATGTGCTTTCCAAATGCACTGCCTGGTACTCTGTTGTTTTGTATTGTAGAAACAGAGGCCTTGCACAATTCATCTGGAGTAGGCCTGCCTACAGAAAATGCCAAATTGGCAGTCCAGGAAATGTTTCTTTCCGTCAGAACAGATTACCAGCTATTACACAGAAAAAATACACTTCATTTAAAAAGTTACAGCTTTCATTTCAAAGGATATGAGTCATGAAGGCAAAAGTAAATTAGTATGAATTCATAGATTAGCATATTGTTCATTCCTTTGGACTGAAATATTTCGAGTCATTTTGAATCTAAACTTTGCCTGCGATACTGTTGTGTACTCAAATTCCTTTAGCAACTGCCATTATGAGACATTAGCTCATGTTTTTAAATCCTTGTTAATTTCTGATGATTTCATCCAAACATATTTGTGAGAGTAGCATAGCATGAGAAACTATAAGCCCTCCTTTGACCTCTTGTCTGATTGATAGCTAAACTTTCTGGGCTTTCTGTCACATCCAGTGTGAAACAAGAATCTGTCTGTTACTGGAAATAACTGAAACCCAACTAAGATTATCAGTAATTGGGTTCAGTCATCCAGCCGTCCATTTTCTATACAGCTTATCCTTCAGGGTCATGGGGAACCAGGAGCCTATCCCTGGAGGCATGGGGCACAAGGCGGGGTACACCCTGGATAAGGTGCCAATCCATCGGGGGGCACAATCACATACACATTCACACACTATGGACACTTTGAACATGCCAATCAGCCTACCGTGCATGTCTTTGGACTGGTGGAGGAAACCTGAATACTCTGAGGAAACCCTTGCAGCACAGGAAACACATGCAAACGCTGCACACACACAGGGTAGCAGAGGTAATAAAACCCCCATGATATCAAACATGATAACCACTAAGCCACCGTGCGCCCAGTTCAGTCACTTCCAGTGGAAATTTTATTTGTAAAGCTTGAAAATGAATCGAAATCCATTTAGATTCAGTAGTACACAGGGCAATGGAAAACTCCAACAGCAATAGTGTGTGTGTATGTGTGTGTTTCGTGTTTCCAACTAATGGCACCACATCCTTGTCATTATTGAATCGCAGTTTTAGCATGTGCCACAAAGTGATTATTAATAAAGTGATCACTCTAACTAATGTTTGAGAGCCAGACAGATGCTCAACTCTTCTGGCTCAACAGGAAGCAGGTCTATAAATCAGTGGAGAGGGCTTGTGATCATACACCCCAGATTGCTTCCACATGCACCACACAGTCAGTCTCTAAAAAACCTCCTTAGGGGAAAAACCACCTTATCAGCTTCACTGAGGTAAATAAGTTCAACAGAATGGTTCAGTTGTCTTTGTTTTACTTTTCTACCAGTGGGTATTACTGATACAAGATATGTTACGGTGTATTTTACAGTCAATTTATAAATTTCACTTGTAACAGTATTTATATTGCACATACTAGGCATTTCTTAGTGTTGTAAATCAGCCTTGTATAGTGTATTAACAGAACTACTTTAATTAATTTTCTATAAAAGCATGGCAGTAGTTCTGCCAAGTATATACACTATATGGTCAAATGTTTGTGGACACCTGACAATCACACTCATATGTGCGCTTTTACCACACAGTGTGAAGCACACAATTATATAGGACATCTTTGACATTTTGCAGCATGACAATGTCCCTGTACACAAAGTGAAGTACTCTACACAAATACATGATTTACAAGGTTGGAGTGGAAGAACTCAAGTGGCCTGCACAGAGCCCTGATCGTATTCATATGAATTTTAACACAAATATTCCTATTGCTAGTTTTTGTTTCAATATTTCCACAGTAGTACATTCATGTTTATTAATATGTAAATATAAACTAACTTACAAACGAAGTGTGATACAAGCATGTAGGTGAATAGCCACAGGGAACAGATAAGAGTTGATAATGTGCTCAACATTAGCTGTCTGGAAGCTCTGAGCCACTGCCTGACCTCTGCTATTGACAACTTTTTAATGCACATCTGTTATAGTCTGATGTTTCCTTCACACATTATCAGTTTATTAACTGTTAGCACATTAGCACATTAACGTTATACCATGATCTTTGAAAGTGCTCTTCTCAGTTAAATGACAGTCTGCTTTTTTGTATGTTCTGTTGCAGCTTATTGTGTCAATCAATTGAGAAAACTCACAGTATATGTATATGTAATGTATGTATATGTATATGATATGTCTTATATGCATGCTCTGAAAAAGCTCCTACGCAAACTGGTCAGAAATAGTTTCAATGACTGATGAATGAGTGGCCTAAACACAGTGACGTTCCTCAAGGTTCTGAGACATGTGGTGAGCCCTCTAACACATTTTAGAAAAAGTATTTCCAGGCAGCTGCTTGACACCCTTCCTCAACCCTAGGTATTCCGTTCCCTTTCCACCACAGTAACACCTGTGGTAACATAATAGCCAAAGATGTCATGAGTGTGATGAGTCATGTATTTCAGGCAGACGGGAGTATAGGTGGGTAAGAAAAGAGAGGGATATGATATTTAACTTGTCTGGTATTTAATTGAAGATTTACAGTTACTTCTGTGAAACACAGCTCCAGACAGTGCAGTTGTTGAAGAATGTAGCAACAGGTGGTAACTGAGTCGTTAAGATTTTGGACTATTTATAGGAAGGTCATGAGTTCAAATCCCAGCACTGTCAAAATTCCAACTGCTGGGCTCTTGAGCAAGGCCCTTAACCCTTAACTGCTCAGTTGTATAAATGTAAGTTGCTATGGATGAGTGTGTCTGCCAAATGTCAGAAATGTAAAGGTAAAAGTCACATAGAACATATTAACAATGGATAATAATCTCTAGCCCTATAGTACACCTGACATACTACTTTAGCCACAGTCTGTATGTCTGTTCTATGCAATATTTGTAGGCATGTGTAAAATGTTAGAATTTTATCAACATACATCATTGGGCAGAAATATTATAGTGGTATGTTTCTAAGCAATCATTTTGTTCAAAGTTTTTCCTACACTGTAGAAGAGTGTTCTACAAAATACGTCAAAATCAAGTATGTAGTCAATGTGTCTGATATGTATGTCCAAAATAATGTACAATTGTTGTTCATTAGCAGTTAGATGGAAATGTTTGGTCTTCTAGATTTTTTTAAGCACTCATCACTCTTGAATGCTGTGAACACATTTGGGACCTTTGGGCTGAAATGTAAAATAAGAGAATTTTGTAGTTCCACAACTATTTTGTAGTTCACAACCACAACACAAAGATATCAGTCTAAATCAACCAGCTCCACCATTAGGCCTGATGTTTGATGGGGCATGTTTGGAAGCAATGTCTGTGGCTTGGCTTTGCTCTCACCATAACCATCTCTCTCTCACACACACTCTGTCTTTGAGGTCGAAACATTGTGAGGCAGCAATATCCCTGTGAACAGTTTCAGATGGTCTCCACTTTTGTCCTCCATGCGGTCTGTTGACCTTCAAGCCAAGAGGAGCAAAGCATCATCAAAAATCAAATAAACCTTTTGAGTAAGCCCAAGGTCAACCCTAGAAAATCTGTCACAAATTTTCATTAAATGAAACTTGGTTTCCAAATTACTCACACGCCAGTACCTAATGCTGATAGAATTAGAAGCGTCTGGCTAACCGCTCTCACATGTGTCTTGTGATGGTGTTCAAACATTGTACAATGTGTTTTATTTACTCCTATTTCTCTCCCTCAGTAGGATTTTCTGCAAATCTAATTGGAACTTTGCCTTTTTTTTTTTTTTTTTTTTTTTTTGTAAAGGAAACTTTGAAACTGACCTTGCTATCAGTAAGGTTTATTATGCCTTCTTGGTCAATGGGATACTAAGAGAATTTTAAGAATGTTTTACATATTTTAACTATTCTGTAAGAGTGCCAACAATTTTCAAACATTTCTAATAATTCTGGATTGTATACGCTATTATGTTTT
Organism: Noturus placidus; assembly: GCA_022414735.1. Taxonomy (NCBI): domain Eukaryota; kingdom Metazoa; phylum Chordata; class Actinopteri; order Siluriformes; family Ictaluridae; genus Noturus; species Noturus placidus. The sequence goes on from JAFFST010052534.1 coordinate 151,770, forward strand.
ATATTTTTTATTGTATATACAGGCAAGCTTTTCTCCCGCTGAACAGTTCTATTACTGTGCTAGTGTAAATGAAGTCTATGGAGGAGTAATAAAGCATCTTACATGCTGCAGTGCTCTCAAGTGGACACAGTCCTCACTGCAATCAAATAACCAGTAAAATGCATATGCAACATAAGTTATTTGTGTATTTATTTATTTACTAATAAATTATCTGACTGACAAGGGGTATATTTTGTTTCATCTATAACATCACGTGATAAGATGACCAAGAGCACTGTAAGTAAGACTGAAAACTGGTGTACAGTGGTGCACCAGATTTTTACACAAGTCCTAAAAGTAGACAAAAAGAACCCAATTAAACAAATGAGATAAAAATATTTTACTTTATTTATTGAGGACAATTATCCAATATTACATATCTGTGAGTGGCAAAAGTATTTGAACCTCTAGGGTTATCAGTTTAAGAAGGTGAAATTAGAGTCCCATTCAATCAATGGGTTGACAATCAGGTGTGAGTGAGCGCCCTATTTTATTTAAACAACAGGAATCTTTCAAAGTCTGATCTTCACAACACATATCTATGGAAGCATATTATGGCATGAACAAAGGAGATTTTTGAGGGCCTCATAAAAAGAGTTGTTGATGCTCATCAGGCTGGAAAAAGTCACAAAACCATTTCTAAAGAGGTTAGACTCCGTTGATTGACAGTCAGACAGATATAAGGAAATTTAAGACCATTGTTACCCTCCCCAGGAGTGGTCAACCAATAGAGATCACTACAAGAGAAAGACATGTAATAGTCCGCAAGGTCACAAGGCAGCTTCTCAACAACTAAAGGCCTCTCTCACATTGTGGATCATGCAGCAAGACAACGGCCCTTTGCATACAAGTCATTCTACCAAAGAATGGTTAAAGAAGAATAAAGTTAATGTTTTAGAATGGCAAAGTTAAAGTCCTTAATCCAAGAAAAATGCAGTGGAAGGACCAGAACAAGCAGTACATGTGAGGAAACCCACCAACATCCCAGGGTTAAAGCTGTTCTGTACTGAGGAACGGGCTAAAATTCTTCCAATCCAATGTGCAGGACTGATCAACAGTTACCAAAAATGTTTTGTTGCAGTTATTGCTGCACAAGGGGGTCACATCAGATACTGAAAGCAAAGGTTAAGATACCTTTGCCTCTCACAGATATGTAATATTGGATAATTTTCCTCAATAAATAAATGACCAAGTATACTATTTTTGTTTTATTTGTTTAACTGATTATCTACTTTTAGGCCTTTGTGAAAATTTAATTATTATGCAGAAATATAGAAATTTCTAACAAACTTTCAAGCACCACTGTATGTTAGCAGTAGGAATGGCTTTGGAACAGTACTGCTCTTACTGTTTTGTTATTTTTGCGGTGCCACTATATAACCCCACAAGGGAAAATGAAAATCCCACAATAAAAACTGGTACATACACTCACTGGCAACTTTAATAGGAACACCTGTCCATTCATCCAATTATCCAGCCAGCAAAACATGTGACAGCTATGCAATGCATAAAATCATACCGATCAAGAGTTTCAGTAAATGTGCAAATCAAACATGGGTGGGGGGTGTTTGGATAATCTTGGTGACTCTGAATGTGGCACAGTTGTTGGTGCCAGGCAGATTGTATTTCAGAAATTGCTGATCTCCTTGGATTTTCATTCACAACAGTCTTTAATGTTATAGTATAACTGAAACTTTACAGCCGGAGACTGAACATAGACCAGGAAATGTACTGTACTGTGTATATATAGACCATCTCAGAAGACCTCCTCCCCTTCTTCACAACTATCATCAATATCTCCATGTACCAACTGCATTCAATCCCATGCTGAAGAAACCCACTCTAGATCCCTCTGACATAGGCAACTACCGACCGGTATCACATCTCTCTTTTTTTTCTAAAATCCTCAAACACACTGTCTACGATTAATTGTCTCTCTACCTCTCACAGAACAACCTCCAAGATGCTAACCAGTCTGGCTTCAAAGCAACACATCACACAGAGACTGCACTTTTGGCTGTCACTGAGAAGTTAAATGCTGCTAGATCAGTTAAACTGTCATCAGTCCTCAACCTCCTTGACCTTTCAGCAGTGTTTGACACAGTTAACCACAAGACTCTCTTCTCCAACCTCATGAGAATTCATGGTGCAGCATGGCAGTGGTTTGCTTCCTACCTAGAAGGTTTCTCATACCAGGTGACATAGAGAGGATCCACATCTGCTACCCACAGACTCCCACTGGTGTCCCACAAGGCTCAGTACTTAGTCCTTTTCTATTCTCCCTCTATACTCGATCTCTTGGTGAGGTCATATCCTCATGTGTTCTTATACAACTGCTATGTGGATGACACTCAACTTATCCTCTCCTTCCCTCCCTCACATCTTTTTGTTTCTGCTCAGATCTCAGAATGTCTGGCAGACATCTCTTCATGGATGGCAGCTCATCAGATGAAATTTAATCCCAGCAAGACTGAACTGCTGTTCATCCCAGGTGATTTATCACCATGTCAGGATCTTGTGGTCTCCCTGGACAACTCTGAGATCACCTTTGACTACTGCATGTAACCAGAACAGTCAACTCTCATTTTCGTCTCACACTGCTAATCTGATACGCTCATGTCAATTTCTCCTTTACAACATCAGAAGTATTTGTCCATTTCTATCCATACAGGCCGCTCAGGTGCTGGTTCAGTCCCTTGTCATTTTGAGACTGGACTACTGCAACTCACTCCAGGCAGGTCTGTCTCTGAGCACCATTCAAACTCTGCAACTGATCCAGAATGCAGCTGCTTGACATGTTTTCCCCACACCACCCCATTGCTACGCTCCCTCCACTGGCTTCTTGTAGCTGCCCACATCATATTTAAAACAATGATGATTGCCTACAAAGCCAAAAATGGACCAGCACTCACTTACCTCAAATCACTTATCACATCTGCACTACAACACGCTCCCTCTTCTAGCACTGCTCAACTGGTCCCACCATCTCTCAGGGTACAAGAATGCATTGCATCAAGACTCTTCTCAGTTCTGGAACCTAGGTGGTGGAACGAACTTCTCCTAGATGTCTGAACACCTGAGTCACTGGCAGTCTTCAAGCATGTCTGAAAACCTACTTCTTCCTAAAGTACTTGAATTGGCACTTTTCATTTTAAAAAGTTGTGCTGTCAGTGTGTGTTTCTTATTATATTACTTCCCAACAAAGTTTTTAGATGGATGGCATTCTTAATCCGTGATCTAGAGACCCAGTATCAGGATGTATTTATTGATGTAGATTTCAAAGCACTTCTGTAAATCGTTCAGAATAAGGGTATCTGCCAAATTCCGTAAATGTATGTAAATGTGTGCATGTATACAGTTGCAATCAAATTTATTCAACTCCCATTGAAAACAAATAACAGTTAATATTAATGACTGAAATTAGTTGTTTCTTCTTGTGTGATGCTTTTCCAAGCTTAAACCACAGCCTCTTTTAGTTATTGTTTGTTTTGGGGGATTTCTCCCTTCAGTCTCCTCTTCAGGAGGTGAAATGCTGCTCATTTGGTTTAAGGTCTGGTGATTGACTTGGCCCGTCTAAAACCTTTCACATTTCCCTGATAAAGTGCTTTATTGAGTTGGCAGCATGTTTTGGATCATTGTCTTTCTGCTCCTGTAATCTTCTGCATTCATTCTGCTGCTAACATAATGAGTTACATCACCAATAAAGAATAGTGAGCCTGTTCCAGAAGCAGTCATGCAAGCCCAATCCATCACACTACCTACACCATGTTTCACAGATGAGCTTGAATGTTCTGGATCATGAGCAGATCCTTTCTTTCTCCCCACTGTGATCATTCAATCAATTTGTAGAGGTTAATCTTGGTTCCAGAACCTTTGTGGCTCATCTCTGTATTTCTTTGTGAATTCCAATCTGGCTTTCTGATCCTTACTGCTGATGAGTGGTTTGCATGTTGTGGTATGGCCTCTATATATTTCTTCCCTCAAAGTCCTCTTCGAACACTGTTGATTTGGGGTTTTTCTTCACATCTCTCACAATGTTTCTGTCATCAGCTGTTGCTGTATTCCTTGGCCGACCCATTTGGTGTCTGTTGCTCAGTATACCAGTGCTCCCTTTCTTAGGATATTCCACATTGTTGTATTGGCTATGCACAATGCGTGTGCAATGCCACTGATTGCTTTTCCGTATTTTTACAGCTTCAAAATGGTTTGCTTTTATCCCATAGACAACTCTCTGATCTAAATGCTGTCTGATCCTTTTTAACAACACATGCAGTTTTCACAGGTGAAACTGAAGGCAAAAACCAAGAATAAATATTTACAGCTATTTATTGTTTGAACAATCAATCTAACAGTATACACCTGGGTAACAAGAAACACCTGTCACGTGTTCCAATATTTTTGCTCACCTACAAATTGGGTGGTTTGATATCAAATGTGGTATGTCCTATGTTGTTTAATAAATCTACATATAAATACAAACAGGAAATAAAAGTTAAAATTCTAAACTTTCGTCTCATATTCATCTTTTGATCTCAAACCCAAATATCTTCAGCCCACAGCAAAATGAATTGGCCTTGCCATTCCAATAGTTTCAGAGGGGATCATATATAAAATGACATCTATCCTGTCATCATATAATGTAGGTAGCTTTTGTGTTTGTTGCAATACGTAAAATGTGCATTGTGAATTGTGTAAATGTTAACCTTGAACTGCTACAAAATTATAGTAAAGTTGACCAGTTAATAATACTTTAGCTAATGTTGTCACTTGATTGATTGATTTACAATAAATATTTTGGGTATTTAAAATATACTTTTATATTATCATAAACTAGCAAATTTGATTGAATTGTAATTATCTTTTAATCTTGTATATATTTCTATTATATAAATTCGGATTACTTGACCAACGTTTTGACCATAGTATTATAAGATTCTATCTGCTGTCCAATCTTTACTTACACAGAACCTTTTCTATATCACAAAAGTGATTTAGGCCCATCATGAATACACACTTAGAGTAGTTCAGGGAGTGGCAAGTTACTCTGGCCAGGTGAACATTTTAGTTAGTGAGTGATTGAGTGAGTGTCTGTGTGTGGGAGACTTGGCTCATCTATAGTCATAAATAAAGTTTTCATCCAATCTGAACTATTTTAGGTCAGTGAGTGTGTGTAGGGGGGTGATGGTGAGTTAAAGTTAGTGCGTGTCTGTGTGAGTGTGGGGGGAGTTAGTGTGTGTGGGGGAGTGAGTGTGTGTGGGGATGAGTGAGTGAGTGGAGGAGTGAGTGTGTGTGAGTAAGTGAGTGGGGGGAGTGAATGTGAGTGGGTGTGTGTGGGGGAAGTTAGTGTGTGTGGGGGAGTGAGTGTGTGTGGGGGAAGTTAGTGTGTGCTAGGGTGAGTGTGTGTGGGGGAGGTTAGTGTGTGTGGGGGGGTGAGTGTGTGTGGGGGGAGTGAGTGTGTGTGAGTGTGTGTGTGTGGGGGAGTTAGTGTATGGGGGAGGGAGTGTGTGTGGGGGAGTTAGTGTGTGAGGGGGAGTGAGTGGGAGTTAGTGTGTGTGGGGGAGTGAGTGTGTGTGTGTGTGTGTGTGTGGAGGGAGTATGTGTGTGTGGGGAAGTGAGTGTGTGGGGGGGGAGTAAGTGTGTGTGTGGATGGAGTGAGTGTGTGGAGGAGTGAGTGTGTGTGGGTGAGTGAGTGGGGGGAGTGAGTG
>JAFFST010052535.1:4476-18076 GCA_022414735.1 Noturus placidus
TTATTTCACTTTACACCATTAACATCTCGATTTGGAACGCTGACCGTCTCCCACAGGGGGAACATAGGGGATTGAGGTGGCTTTGTTTGAGACCTCGATGTGTGTGTGCGTGTGAGGTAGGTCACCTAGCGCAGCTGCGTGCTGAGGTCCACACACCCCTCCTCCATCAGACCTCATTACGGTGGAGAGGCACGACCAGCCACCCACCCACACACACACACACACACACACACACACACACACACACACACACACACACACGCACTGTCAGGTGCTAAAAAGCCAACATGGATTAGTTTCTATGCCAACGGAAGCAGGACGCTCTTACGCAGTATCCGTGCGATGCTTTTTATTTCCCTCTGTGTGTGTGTGTGTGTGTGTGTGTGTACCTCAGTATCTCCAGTGTGTGTGTGTGTGTGTGTGTGTGTGTGTGTGTGTGTGTGTTTATATCTCCTGGAGATAAAACTGCTTCTGCCTCACTAAACACACCACCGGGGCGAAAACAGTATAAAGCTCTCTCCATATTTATTTCCTTTATTATTGTGTTTTGATCATTTTTATTCAGGGTGATTTTTTTTTAATTTAACTTGAATTTATTTAAATCACATACAATTGTTATTTTAATAACATTTAATTCTAGTCTAATTAAAAAATACACTATTGCACTATTCATTATTATGAATCTTTGTGGTTGAAAAAAATTCAGTGTAAATATTGTTAAACTTCATCTGCATAAACCAAGCTTTTAACCACAGTCCTGTTTTGAAGACCTTGTGTTGTGATGTCATTAGCATAAACACATTTACATATGCAAATAGTTGCATTTTCACTGGAGGGCAGTTTTTATTACTTTATTGCAGATCAGGAAAATCCAGGGGTGGAGCTTGCATGTCTATTTCAAAATGGCTGATTGGTCAAACACACGTCCACCAGTCCAATAGCAAAACAGGAAGTAAGGAATTATACTCCCTATCTGTGTAAACTAAAATCAGCTGGGTTAGTAAATTGATGGTCTATAAAAAGGTGTCACACGAGAAACATCTCACGATGGGTAAAACGAAGAGTTCTCACAAGACCTTCACAAAGTTATTGTTGGGAAACATATTGATGGAATCGGATTCAGACGTATTTCTAGACTTCTGGATCTTCCAGTAAGCACCATTGGGGCCGTCATCCACACGTGGAAACATCATCACTCCGTCATCAACCGGCCACACACAGGAGCTCCTCACAGGATTTCTGACCAGGGAGTCAGAAGAAGAGTCAGGAGAGTAGCCCAAGAGCCAAGGAGCACTCGGAAAGAGCTCCAGAAACACTTGGAGGAAGCAGGTGCTGTCGTCACAGAGAAAACAATAGGAAATGCTCTCCACTGTTCACGCTCACCCCACGAGACTCCATTACTAAAGAAAAGGCATGTTGAAGCTCGTTTAAAGTTTACTACAACTCATCTGGACAAGCCTGTGAGATACAGGGAGAGTGAAGTCTGGTCTGTGATACTACACACCATGTCTGGAGAAGAACTGTCACTGCACATCACCCTAAAAACACTACACCAACAGTGAAGTGTGGAGGTGAAGCCTCATGGTGTGGGGCTGTTCTTCATCACATGGTACTGGCAGACTTCATATAACTGAAGGAACGATGAATGGAGCCCTTTACCGGGAGATTCTTGAGAAGAATGGGATGATGAAGGATGATGAAGATGAGGTGTGGGTGGAGCTTCCAGCAGGACAACGATCCAAAGCATACAGCAAAGGAAACTCTCAATTGGTTTCAGAGAAATAAATCAAGGTTTTCGAATGCTCCAGCCAATCACCTGCCTCGAATCCAACTGAACAAGATTTACAGACAATATGTTTAGAAGAACGAACCAAAATCCCACCTGAATACTGCGACTGATTCATCTCTTCATACAGGAAGTGTCCTGAAGCGTCATTACACACAAAGACTTCTCCACTAAGAATTAAATACATTACAGTTAGAGGGTTCAATACTTTTTCCCCCGTGACACTCCACTTTATTACACATAACTTTATTTATGAACTTTAATGTTGTGGATTATTTATATTTCCAGATTTCTGGAGTTAATTCTGATGTCTGGTGAAAATTTCATGTGAATAACCTCATTGGAAATATATTTACTGAATAAAATGTAGATTCATCTAATAACCACCTATCACCATTGCTCCCATTTACCAATCACTGATCACCATTGTTCCCAATGACCAATCACCATTGTTCCAGATTACTAAACACCGATCCCCATTGTTTCTATTGACCAATCACTGATCACCATTGTTACCACTGACTAATCACCTATCACTATTGTTCCTCATTACTGATACAATAATACAATAATAATAATAATAATAATAATAATAATAATAATAATAATAATAATAATAATAATAATAATAATAAATTTGGAGATATCTATTTATTGTAAAGTCTCCTACTGTTTGAGATAAAAGTGTTCATGTGAGAGGTTTTATATGAATGCTTAGAGAGAACTGGGGAACAATAGAGCGGCATGAGGTGGTGGAGGAGGAGGAGGAGGAGGAGGAGGAGGAGGTGGGGGGAGTAAACAGGCGTGAGTGAGCGTGTGCAGCTCGCAGGAAGTGTCACGCGCCGTGCTCATTGACAGTGTCGCGCTCACGCCGCCCTGAGAGCGCCGGCAGCGCCGCACAGACAGACAGCTCGAATTAATCCCGGGGGAACGCGTGACAGTTCAGCACCATCGCGAATTATAACGCAGGAGGATGCTGGGAAACGGGGAAGGGGAGAGGGAGGGGGTGCGAGCGTTTGTCAGATCATAATTAAATGATGAATCGCTATTCTGCTATTAACGGCGTGCGACCCTGAAAAAACCGCCGCATGAGGAAATAAAAAATAAAATGAGAGACAGGAGCTCATGAGAGAACGGAGTGAAGCGCTCCCTGATTATAATATACACTGAACTTTACTAAATATAGCTAATGCTAATGCTCAGAGCTAAAAACCTGTTTCACACCACAGATTAACAAAAACACTGATTGCAATCATGTTATTATGACAAATGATATTTACATTTATTTACTGTTTATTTATTAAATTGTTATCCAAATCGATACAGAGAGAGTGATAGCATGAGTAATTGTATGTGTGTCTGTGACTGTGTGTGTGTGAGAGTGTGTGTGATTGTGTGTGTGTGTGTGTGTGTGTGAGAGAGTGTGTGTGATTGTGTGTGTGTGTGTGAGAGAGAGAGAGAGAGAGTGTGTGTGTGTGTGTGTGCCTGAGAGAGAGTGTGTGTATGATTGTGTGTGTGATTACGCATGTGTGTGTGTCTGTGATTGTGTGTGAGTGATTGAGTGTGTGTGTGTGATTGTGTGTGAGTAATTGTGTGTGTGTGTGTGGTAGAGAGAGAGTGTGTGTGTGATTGTGATTGTTGTGTGTGTGTGTGTGTGTGAGAGAGAGAGAGAGAGAGGGAGAGAGAGAGAGAGTGTGTGTGTGTGATTGTGTGTGAGTGATTGTTTGTGTGTGTGAGAGAGAGAGAGAGAGAGGGAGAGAGAGAGAGAGAGTGTGTGTGTGTGTGTGTGTGTGTGTGTGTGTGTGTGTGTGTGTGTGAGTGTGAGAGAGTGAGAGGGAGAGAGAGAGAGAGAGTGTGTGTGTGTGATTGTGTGTGAGTGATTGTTTGTGTGTGTGAGAGAGAGAGAGAGAGAGAGGGAGAGAGAGAGAGAGAGTGTGTGTGTGTGATTGTGTGTGAGTGATTGTTTGTGTGTGTGAGAGAGAGAGTGTGTGTGTGATTGTGATTGTGTGTGTGTGTGTGTGTGTGAGAGAGAGAGAGAGAGAGAGGGAGAGAGAGAGAGAGAGTGTGTGTGTGTGATTGTGTGTGAGTGATTGTTTGTGTGTGTGAGAGAGAGAGTGTGTGTGATTGTGTGAGTGATTTGTTTGTGTGTGTGTGTGTGTGTGTGAGAGAGAGAGTGTGTGTGTGATTGTGTGTGTGTGATTATGCATGTGTGTGAGTGATTGAGTGTGTGTGTGATTGTGAGTGGGTGTGTGTGTGTAACTGTGTTTGTGTTTGTGTGTGTGTGTGTGTGTGTGTTTGTGTGTGTTTTTGTGTGTGATTGTGAGTGTGTGTATGATTGTGAGTGTGTGTGTGTGTGGGGGGGGGCGGGGGGCTGTGATGGATTGTGCCTTGTGCAACACTTCCCTGAATCGGCTCCAGACTCCCTGCGACCCCTCTGTGTGCATGATACAGACAGTGGAAGGAGAATTAGTCCCAGTACAGAACCCTGAGGAACACCAGGAAACAAAAAAACACAACATTGCTTTAAACCTGTTAAAATAATTCAAAACCTAGCACAGGTTTAAAAAAAAAACCTTAAAAATTATCTCTATAAATGAATAAAATAAGATTCAGACACTGGAGTAAAGTGTATAAAGGTCCATATTGATGAAATGTGTTGCAGATGAGCAGCGAGCTGAACATTTACATTAATAATGAATGATTTGTTCATGGATATAAAAAAGAGAATGGGAAGTGTGACTTCACTTTAACACTTCTGACCCGAACCATGGACTAAAATGGAGAAACACTGTATTTCTCTCTCCGATCGTCTTCACACTTCCTGTCTGTGAGTTTGCTAATCAGACCACAAAGAGTCAATATCATAAACAATCTGTGCAAATTTGTGAAACCTCTGAATGTTTGCTTGATTTGCGTTCGATTCTGCGACCCCAGAGAGACTGAATAATATTTAGGTCTGCTCACAAAGCCAGCAGTACGTAGTGTTTCATTCGAAACAAACTGTTTGCTGATGGATCTAATGACTACAAAAATACATTTATCTTAGCAAAAATGTAGATCACCATATCCATTGTATCTAAGGAAAACACACTGTGAGCAAATGGAACTGTTATTTATCATAATGTCGGTGTTATGTCATCATCTCGCCCAGCCCTGCTGTGGAACAGATTCTGGAAAGGTCCATCAGAACAATACACTCCCAGACATCTTCTTTTCCTTCCTAACTCAAGGACAATCCTACAGCGAGTAAAAACATCTTAAGGTATTTCCTTTTAAAAGAAAACTATAATCTAAATATAAGATTATTAAATGTTTTTCCAGACATTTCAAGCTAGTCTAGTTCTACTGGCAGATAATTGTGCAAATTTTAATCATTTCTTTCTAGAGAGAAGCAAAATGATCTGCAAACTGTGGGTTTGTTCTTGTGGGTGTCTGACTGTGCTGGGATTTGTGGGATCACAACCTTCTGGTCACTAATAAAGAACCTTTTACATGCAGAACTGTCACTGCTATGATCAGCGCTCCATCATCAGTGTGCATGAACCTTCTTTCAAGATGTGAGTTTTAATCCTGTTTTACTCTGAGATCATCAGCGTGACACAGCAGGTTTATATGAGAGGAAAAGCGAGAGTTTAGTGATGGAGAACACTGTCAGAAAACAAAATGACAGAGAGAGAGAGGGGGAGAGAGAGAGAGAAAGGGGTGGAGAGAGAGAGGGAGAGATAGAGAGAGAGAGAGAGGGAGAGAGAGAGAGAGCGAGAGAAAGAGAGGGAGAAAGAGAAAGAGAGAGAGAGAGGGAGAGAGAGGGGGAGAGAGAGAGAGAAAGGGGAGAGAGAGAGAGAGGGAGAGAGAGAGAGAAAGGGAGAGAGAGAGAGAGAGAAAGGGGGGAGAGAGAGAGGGAGAGATAGAGAGAGAGAGAGAGGAAGAGAGAGAGAGAGCGAGAGAGAGAGAGGGAGAGACAGAGAGAGGAGAGAGAGAGAGAGAGACAGAGAGAGAGAGAGAGAGAGAGGGAGAGAGAGAGAAAGAGAGAGAGAGAGATGTCTTCCCTCCAGTTACAAAAAAGTACATCTTCTACCATTATAAAACCCTTATATTACGCTGCTGCTGAGTTCTGGATTGTGATTGGTCAGAAGGTGTTGATTAATACTCTAGAACAGCAGTTATGACAGTAGTCCAGCTTTGTATTAATGCACTTGTTCGTTTGTCGTTGTTGTCGTTTCTACAGTAACGCTCATTTACAGGGACGTGTACGGAGAATGCTCCACATAAACGTATTAAAAACGTGTGTAATCGTTAAATTGTTGAGGAGGAAAGTGAAGTTTTCTGACGTCTTCAGGACCGAGGAGTTCAGTCTTTGAGGTTCCTTGGTAACATGACAGCTGTGTTTTTTATTTTTATTTTTCTTATTAACTTCAGGCGAGAGAAGATAGAGAAGCTGGTGAGGGAATGCTTGTTTATTGAAATCAGGCATCTTTATTTTGGGTTTGTGATGTAAGAAAATAATCAGTTTCAGGATGGTGACAATAACAGTAGTTCTTAGGGCTGTTCTTTCTCTAAGCCATGGCAAATTAAAATATTTAGGACTTTGCATTTCAAATCATCATCAGTTTTCTTCAAGTCACAAGTATACCTTCTGGATATCACAGCTATGGGAAATGAGGCCATCCACCAAATAATGGAACCTATAGATCTAATAGTCTGAACCATGCCCCATGAGGACATCTCTCTATAGTTTACTTGTTCCCTCACCAATTTTATCCACAAAGGGCCAGTGTGGCTGCAGATCTTTGTTCCAAATCCGGAGCTTGATTGGAACTAAACCTTGTAGCCACACCGTTGCAGCCCTTCCTGGATCAGATTGGACACTCCTGTATTAGGGCTTCCATTATTATATATAACAGCACAATCCCCTTGTCTTCAATTTGGTGCCTTCAACATTTCTTACACTCACCTTCACATTGATAGAAGGTTCCAATGTTAAACAACGATATATCATTCCTTCCTTTTACCATGACCCAGCGAGCTCCATGAGGACATGGTCTGGGAAGTTTGGAAGAAGGTGGAAGAACTCATGTGTCCTGCACAAAGCCCTGACCTCAACCCCACTGACTCATCACCTTTAGGATGAACTGGGACTGGAGACTCCTTACCATCCCAACATCAGAACCTGACCTCAACTTCACTAATGCTCTTGTAGCTGAATGAACACAAATCCCCACAGCCATGCTTCAAAATCTAGTGGAAAGTGTATTCACACACAATAATTACCCTTCACATCCCTAATGCTGATGTCTGGCCCTTCCATTAACTCTGTAATGCATCTGACAGTTAACTGTTGAGGCTGTTCATACATCTTGATAAGAGCATGCATGGAATCCATGAATGGCTTCTGGAGTGAATGTAGGAATATGCAATGAGCTGGGTTCTTTCGGCTTTAGGTACTGTGTCAGACATACATAAGGGAACAGTCTTCTCCTGGCTCAGGTCTTATCAGACCGATTGTTATCAGTTTGTAGATGTAAATGGAGACTGTGCATACTGAGGCAAAGTTTGGTGTTCCACAAGGTTCTGTTTTAGGTCCACTGCTTTTTAGTTTATATATGCTACCTCTAGGTCAAATTATTCGTAAACATGGAATTAGTTTCCACTGTTATGCTGATGATACACAGCTGTATGTTTCAGTGAAGTCAGAGGACAGAGAGCAGCTTAATAAAGTTGAGGATTGTGTGAAGGACATTAGACGTTGGATATTAACTAACTTCCTTTTACTCAACTCTGATAAGACAGATATGCTTTTGTTGGGATCACGTGTAGCTAGAAATAATCTTTCTGATCTCACAGTTACTCTGGATGGACTTTCAATTTCATCATGTGCAGCAATAAAAGACCTTGGAGTGATTACTGACTCCTGTCTTTCATCTGATGCTCATTTAGACATGTAGATAATATTATTAGGATAGTCTTCTTTCATGCAGGCTATTTGTTGGTACCTGGAATAGTGAAGGCTACAGCAGGGGGATGAACTTTCTCTTGTAGAGCCCCAAAGTTATGGAACAGTCTTACAATTACTGTTAGGGACTCAGACACAGTCTCAGTGTTTAAGTCCAGACTGAAAACATATTTGTTTAGTCAAGCTTCTTGTGATCTAGAAGCTCACAGGTATAGAGTGCTGTGGTGACCTGGGATGTTTAGATGCCCCCCCTTAATGATAAGTCCTACTCGGAGGAGATTAAAAGCCTGGGGAACTAGTGCCAGGAGAACAACATTTTCCTGAACATCAGCAAGACAAAGGAGTTGATAATGGAACCATCTGCAGTGAGCTCCGTGACCTGCAGTCTATATACAACAAGTGCTGCTGGACCAAGCCCTGGAAGACAGTGAAAGACCTCAGCCATCTGAACAAGCGACTCTTTTCTCTGTTGTGGTCAGAGACGTGTTTCAGCTCCCTGAAGGACAACAATGAGGAGGAGTTTCTAATGCCACAAGCATTATATTGTACGTACAACTGCACATACCTGCACTTTATTCCAAATATAGTCCATACTTTTATTATATTATATTTTTTATATATATTTCTTTATCTACTTGTATGCAAGCAAATTCTGGTTTATGTAAATTCTGTTTTTAGGTCACCGGACAGGTTCAGTAACCGTTGTTAACTAAATAAAGCATCAATATTTAGCTAATGCTTGCCAGTTTTACATGTTAGGTAATGTTACTATCTACTTTGTTAAACGGTTAATGCTAGCTTTGGTTCTTCTGCTTTGGTAGATTTCACTTTGCTACCATCTCTGTGAAGCTATCGCTAGCTAGACAATATACATACATTTATGATTGATAAGATGAAGCTAAAGATCTAAACCACTGTTAGCTAGCTAAAGTTCCTACTTGCATCATTTCTCAGATGGTTAATCTGCCTGAGACTTTTCAATTCAATTCAGTTCAATTTTATTTGTATAGCGCTTTTTACAACAGACATTGTCTCAAAGCAGCTTTACAGAAATATCAACATGGTATACAGATAATAAAAGTGCGAATTTATCCCAAGACGACTGTGGTATCATCAGGATTTCAATTCACAATCTCTGGACGAGAGGAAGACCGATTTTCTCTTGTGTCCAAACACCTGTGATAATTTTCTAACAAACTTTATTTAAACCAGGAGAAAGCACTTACTGATGATGACCAAATACATGACTCTCAATAATCCAGTTTCCTAACCTTCACAAAATTTGATGTTTGATCCATCCATCCTGTTACATATTTATTAACAAGTGGCATTAGCTAGCTAAACATCTAGTTAAATGCAGGATGTGCATCAGTAGTGTGCTCTTGATGTTCAGACATCCAAGAGAACATGAGAGTGAGACAGACAGACTGGAGAGAGAGACGGGGTGTGTGTGTGTGTGTGTGTGTGTGTGTGTGTGTGTGTGTATGTGTGAGGAACTGAAAGCAATTAAAGCTCCATTAGGGGCTCAGCCATGAAACCTCGTCATTAATCAGTGTGCGGTTTGTCGGCTAATGCTCTTAAACCTGGTGATTAGCACTCTTCATACCTGAGAGTAAGACGTACACACTGATGTGTGTTACCTATGTTCAGGGTTCAGTTCTAGAATTAATAGAATAGTTTGGCTAGTCGATAGTTTGTCAGTTGATTGATTCTTTATTGTAGTACTGGAGCTATGAGGCGAATGTCGAATGGAAGCTAACGTGTTGCAACTATTCATTATTGATGAACACTGCTAACTAGAAAAGACAGCATTAACTAACTAATGATAGCTAGGGTACAAATTATGATTTGGTGTCAGTTGTATCTGTTTTATATACAGTATATTCCGTATATATATTTATAGTCCACAAATAATTAATTTGTTTTATGGAATTGTTAGACACGGAATGTTTATGTGGCTAACTAGCAAATGTGCAATGATCTAAGCCAATGTTAGACAGATAATGGACTAATGTTGATTACTGATAGGTATAGCTGATTCTGTTGTTAATAGCAGGGAGAGACGGCGGACAGGTAGAGCGGGGAGAGACGGCGGACGTGAAGAGCAGGGAAAGACGGCGGACGGGTAGAGCGGGGAGAGACGGCGGACGGGTAGAGCGGGGAGAGACGGCGGACGTGAAGAGCGGGGAGAGACGGCGGACGTGAAGAGCGGGGAGAGACGGCGGACGTGAAGAGCGGGGAGAGACGGCGGACGGGAAAAGCGGGGAGAGACGACGGACGGGTAGAGCGGGGAGAGAACTGACAAAACAATGAAGGAAGATTTGGTTTCAAAAGTTCTATGTTTAATATAAACTAAACTACAGGTTTACTACAGGTTTAAACTACAGATTTACTACATCATATGGGCCCACCACTCGTGGGGTGATTGTGGGGGTTGGGTGAAGTCAGGGGCCTCGACGGACCAGACTTGGGTGGCAGAGGCTGGCTCTGGGGACATGGAACGTCACCTCCCTGTGGGGGAGGAAACTGGAACTTGTGCAGGAGGTGGGGGGACAACTCTGACTGTTGTCTGTGCATATGCACCGAACACGAGTTTAGAGTACTCGGCCTTCTTGGAGACCCTGAACAGAGTCCTGTATGGGGCACCAGTAGGGGAATCTATAGTTCTGCTGGGGGACTTCAACACGCATCTGAGCAATGATGGAGATACCTAGGGAGGCGTGATTGGGAGGACCGGCCTCCCTGATCGTGCATTTGCTATTGAACTTCTGTGCTAGTCATGGACTGTCTATAACAAATACCATGTTCGAACATAAGGAGGCTCATAAGTGTACGTGGTATCAAAGCACCCTAGGCCAAAGGTCGATGATCGATTTTGTAATCATATCATCTGATCTGAGGCTGTACTGTATGTTTTGGACACTCCGGTGAAGAGAGGGGCGGAGCTGTCAACTGATCACCATCTGGTGGTGAGTTGGATCAAGGGGCCGGGGAAGACTCTGGACAGACCTGGAAAACCCAAACGGATAGTGCAGGTGAATAGTCTGGAGGAGGCCCCTGTCCATGAGATCTTCAACTCACACCTTCGGCTGAATTTCTCTGGCATCCCTGTGGAGGTTGGGGCATTGAACCTGAGTGGGCAATGTTCAAAGCCTCCATTGCTAAAGCTGCAGCAGAGAGCTGTGGTCTCAATGTCCTAGGTGCCTCAAGGGGCGGTAACCCTCAAACACCGTGGTGGACACCGGTGGTCAGGGAAGCCGTCTGACTGAAGAAGGAGCCCTTCCGGGATGTGTTATCCCGGACGACTCCGGAGGCAGTTGCAAAGTACCGACAGGCCAGAAGGGCTGTAGCGGCCAGAAGGGCTGTAGCTTCTGCCGTGAAAGAGGCAAAGCAGTGGGTGTGGGAGAAGAACTTTCGGTCGGCACCAAGGTGTTTCTGAAAAACCATCCGCCACCTCAGGAAGGGGAAACGAGGAACCATCCAAGCTGTGTACAGTGAGGATGGGACGCTGTTGACATCAACTGAGGAAGTAATTACACATTGGAAGGAACACTTTGAGGAACTCCGGAATCTGACTAACACGCCCTCTATGGTAGAGGCAGAGGTGGAGGCTGATGGGGGAACATTGTCAATTTCTGTGGTGGAGGTCACTGAGGTAGTCAAACAACTACACATTGGCAAAGCCCTGGGGATTGATGAGGTCCATCCAGAAATGCTGAAACTCTGGGTGTGGAGAGGATGTTTTGGAAGACACGCCTCTTTAACATTGCGTGGAAGTCCGGGACAGTGCCCAAGGAGTGGCAGACTGGGGTGGTGGTTACCCTGTTTAAAAAGGGAGACCAGAGAGTGTGCACTAATTATAGGGGTATCACACTTCTCAGCCTCCCTGGTAAAGTCTACTCCAAGGTGATGGAATGGAGGGTTCAGCCGATAGTCGAACCTCGGATTGAGGAGGAACAATGCGGATTCCGTCCTGGTCGTGGAACAACGGACCAGCTCTTTACTCTCGCAAGGATCTTGGAAAGGTCCTGTGAGTATGCCCATCCAGTCTACATGTGTTTTGTGGATCTGGAGAAGGTGTATGATCGGGTCCCCAGGGGTCTACTGTGGGAGGTGCTGAGGGAGTATGGGGTGAGGGGTTCCCTTCTTAGGGCTATCCAATCGCTGTATGCCCAAAGTGAGAGCTGTGTACGGATGCTAAGCAAAAGGTCGGACTTGTTCCAGGTGGGAGTTGGTCTTCGCCAGGGCTGCGCTTTGTCACCAATCCTGTTTGTGATATTCATGGACAGGATATCGAGGCGTACTCATGGTGGGGAGGGTTTGCGGTTTGGTGACCTGAGGATCTCATTGCTGCTTTTTGCAGATGATGTGGTCCTGATGGTATCATCGGTCCATGACCTCCAGCACTCATTGGATCGGTTCACAGCTGAATGTGAAGCGGATGGGATGAGGATTAGCACCTCTAAATCTGAGGCCATGGTTCTCAGTAGGAAACCGATGGAGTGCCTACTCTGAATGAGAACATAACCCATTTGAAGGAGTTTAAGTACCCTGGGGTCTTGATCACGAGTAAGGGGACATTAGATTGGGAAATTGGCCGGAGAATCGGAACAGCGGGTGCGGTATTGCAATCGCTTTACCGTACCGTTGTGATGAAAAGAGAGCTGAGCCAGAAGGCAAAACTCTCGATCTACCGGGCAATTTTCGTTCCTACCCTCACCTATGGTCATGAAGGTTGGGTAATGACCGAAAGAACTAGATTGCAGGTACAAGTGGCTGAAATGGGTTTTCTCAGGACGGTGGCCGGCCTCTCCCTTAGGGATAGGGTGAGAAGTTCGGCTATCCGAGAGGAACTCAGAGTAGAGCCGCTGCTCCTTTGCGTTGAAAGGAGTCAGTTGAGCTGGTTTGGGCACCTGGTAAGGATGCCCCCTGGGTGCCTCCCTAGGGAGGTGCTCCAGGCACATCCAACTGGGAGGAGACCTCGGGGAAGACCCAGGACTAGGAGGAAAGACTATATTTCCACACTGACCAGGGAATGCCTCGGGATCCCCCAGTCAGAGCTGGTTAATGTGGCTCAGGAAAAGGAAGTTTGGGGTCCCTTGCTGGAGCTGCTACCCCCGCGACCCGATTACGGATAAGCGGTTGAGGATGGATGGATGGATGGATAAACTACAGGTTAGTAACAGTAGCTAACTAACTAAACCACTGTTAAACAGCTAACACAAGCTAGTTGTATAGGTTCAGTAACAGGCACTAACTAGCTAAATTGACGTTTCGTAGTTAATGCTAACTAGCATTACAAAATCAGTAATAGTTGCTACCTAGCTACACCATCACTAACACTAGCTAGTTTTATAGGTTCCGAGTTGCTAACTAGCTAAAGTTACACACACAAACGCTCTCTTTCTTTCATAAACAAACACACACATACACACACACACATTTTCATATACACACACACACACACACACACACACTTTCATAAACATACACACACACACACACTTTCATAAACACACACATACACACACACAAAAACACACTTTCATAAACACACACACACACACACACACACATACTTTCATAAACACACACACACACACACACACACAAACACAAACACACACACTCTCTCTGTTTTATAAACACTCACATACACGCACACAAACACACACACACGCGCGCGCACACTTTTTCTCTCATTAACACGCACACACCAGCCTTGTTATTGATTTCATTAACGGTTGGTGCAGTCACGCGCGTTAATTGACAGTATGGATAGTGCACGCGGCGTCGTTGCCGCTTCAGCAGCTCGTGCGCCATTACGGAAAGGTTAAGTGCAGCTCAGCCGTTTAATCCCCCCC
>JAFFST010052535.1:19402-32288 GCA_022414735.1 Noturus placidus
TATACACATCTTCTCTCTCTCTCTCTCTCCCTCCCTCTCTCTCTCTCCCCCTCTCTCTCTCTCTCTCTCTCTCCCTCCCTCTCTCTCTCTCTCTCTCTCACTCTCTCTCTCCATGCGCGTGAGTCATAAATCCGCCGAGGTTTTTTTCCCCCTCCGTTCCTCTCTCTGCGCGTGCTGATGAGTCTCCCGTAGCTCGCGCTGTCATTGCCCCTTCCTCTCCTCTCCTCTCCTCTCCTCTCCTCTCCTCCTCTCCTAAGATGGATTTCTCTCTCCGCGCGCTCGTCCGGTGCTTTATTATCGCGCTGTGACAGTCGGCGCTGCCCGCGGCGCTCGTGACGAATCCCCCGGGGCACGCGCCGCTCAACCCAATCGCCCGGCGCTAACGGCGCCACGCGCCTCGCATGTTAATGCGTGCGAGCGCGGGGAGAAGGAGGAGGGGCTCGTGATTGCAGCTTCCTGCTCGCGCTGTGTGTGATATTACCGGGTCGATAAAAGCGTCGCGCGGATGTTTTCCTCGACTTCGAGGTTTATGAGCGCTGATAAAAAATGACGATTTTGTAAATATGAGGAATCACCACACACACACACACACACACACACACACACAATTAACCCATCAGCTCATTAACACACGTGATCACGTCACGTCACCATTTCAGTCTGTTTCTATAAAAGGAAAGAAGGAAAGGATGGTAGGGGTAAAGGTAAGAATGCAGGAGAAATGAAAAGATGAACGGATGAAGAAAGGAAAGATGTAGGAATGAGAGACAGAAGAGAACTGAGGACGAATGAAGGAAAGAAAGAGAAAAGAATAAAATGAAAAATGAGAAAGAAAAAACTGAAGGATGAGATGGAGAAACGCTGCAGGGGAACGAAAAGGGAAACATAAAAAGTACATACTGTAGAGATGAAGGTAAGGAAGAAATGATAGTAAGGATGGATCTTAAAATGATGAAAAGAAAGAATGAAATAATGTAGGGAAGAAAAAGTAAGGAAAGATTGAGGGATGAGAGAAATAAAAAATGCAGGAAGGATAGAAGGATAAAGGGATGTATGGAAGAACGAAGGTAAGAAAGAATGAAATGATGACAGGATAAAAAGGACAGGAAAAGAGAAGGGAAAGCAGGAATGAGAGAAAGAAGGGATGCAGAAAGAGAGGAAGGAAAACAGATATACGACAAGTGAAGTAAGAATGAAAGGATGTCAGGATGAAAAAGATATAATGACAAAAAGACAAGAGAGAAAGACCTGATGCAGAGGGATGATAGGATGAACAGAGGGAAAAGGAAAGCAAGAACAAGACTTACGAAGGAAAGATGAGAAAGACTGATGGACGAAAGCTGCAGAGGGACAGAAAGGAGTAAAGAATGGAGAAAAAGAAGAAATATTGGGTGGAGAACAAAGAAAAGAACAAAATAATATGGAGAAAAAAGAATCGGAGACCGAGGAATGAGAGACAGAAGGGATTCAGGGTTGACAGGGTGGAAGAAAAGAAAGAGAGGAGGGAGGAAATGATTTGAGGTGGAAAAACAAAGAGCACATACAAATGAAAGATCAGAGAAGGAAAGAAAAGTAAATTTAAAGAAGGAAAGAAGAGAACAGAGGGATGAGGTGGAGAAAATCTGCAGGGGGGAAGAAAGAACTGAAGAGAAGAAAAGAAGAAGAAAGAGGACAAGGAGAAAAAGAAGGTGATGAAGGATGAGAAGGACAACAACCTTTTATATTTTTTAATCCATTTATAGTAGTCCAATTTTAGTGTGTGAATGTTGGTAGGACTTCTATGTGTGTGTGTGTGTGTGTGTGTGTGTGTGTATGGTGTGTATGGGGTGTGTGTGTGTCTGTGTCTGTGTGTGTGTGTGTGTGTCTGTGTCTGTGTGTGTGTGTGTGTGTGTGTGTGTGTGTATTGTGAGTGTGTGTGTGTATGGTGTGTATGGGGTGTGTGTGTGTGTGTGTGTGTGTGTGTGTGTGTGTGTGTGTGTGTGTGGTGATGATAAATGACAGTAGTTAGTGGTTGTTGTGGTTCCTCACATCACTGTGTATCATTACAATTTATCAAATAAAATGGATTACTGAGGATCTGTTTCCTGTTTCCTGTGTGTATGAAAATGGTTCTGAGGACATATCAGATAAACACTCTGAACCATACCATACTGTCCAGTGCAGTAAAAGGAGACGAGGTGCTTCTCTCAGAACCAAAAAATACAGCTTAAGGTACTGAACTGCACTGACTGGTCATTGTGCCAAAAGCTGATTTCTCTTTAAAACAAAACACTTCTATATAAACGGATTTGTGGGCGGAGCTACATATAACCTCAATTTGTGATGTCAGAAAGTAAACTCCATGGATTTGGACAATCAGGATAGAGAAACAGAACCTGCACTATGAACTAGCTAACTAATCTAACTTTAACAAAGAATGGTGGTTGTCATGGAATCGTTATGTTCTGGTAGGATTGGCTACAGTATAGTAGCAGTCTATTAACTGGTTAGCTACAGAAGCTAATGTTAGTGATATTGTGGCAATTGTCACTAACTAGTTTGATGTCGACCCTCTCCCCACTAACCCGTTCGACGCAGAGTTGAAGGCCGACCTCTCCACACCAACCCGTTCAATGTCGACCCTTTCCCCATTAACCCATTCGATGCTGACCTCTCCCTAAGCTGTTTGATAGCAACCTCTCCCTACTAACCTGTTCGTGTTTGACACTGATCTCTCCCCACTAACCTGTTCAACGCCACTAACCTGTTCGACACCAACCTCTCCCCACTAACCTGTTCGATGCCACTAACCTGTTCGACACCAACCTCTCCCCACTAACCTGTTCGATGCTACTAACCTGTCCGACGCCGCCCCTCTCAGCACTAACCCGTTCGACGCTGAACTCTTCCCAGTAAACTGTTCGACACCGACCCTCTCCCCACTAACCCGTTCAATGCCGACCTCTCCCTATTAACCTGTTCGACACTGACCCTCTCCCCACTAACCTGTTCAACACAGACGCTCCCCACTAACCCGTTCAACGCTGACCTCTCCCCACTAAACTGTTCGACACCGACCCTCTCCCCACTAACCAGTTGAATGCCAACTCTCTCCCCCTAACCTGTTCAACGCCGACCCTCTACTCTCTAACCAGTTCAATGCTGATGCTCTCCCCACTAATCTGTTCAATGCCAACCTCTCCCCACTAACCCGTTCGACACCGACCCTCTGCCCACTAACCCATTCGATGCTGACATCTCCCCACTAACCCGTTCAGCGATGACCTCTCCCCACTAACATGTTTGACGTCACTACCCTGTTCGACGTCAACCTCTCCCCACTAACCTGTTCGACACTGACCCTCTCCCTACTAACGCGTTCGACAACGACCCTCTCCCCACTAACCTGTTTAACGTCACTACCCTGTTCGACATCAAGCTCTCCCCACTAACCTGTTCGACACTGACCCTCTCCCTACTAACCTGTTCAACACTGACCTCTCCCCACTAACCTGTTCGACACCGAGCCTCTCCCCACTAACCAGTTCAATGCCGACCCTCTCCCCATTAACCTGTTCAACGCCGACTCTCTCCCCTCTAACCAGTTCAACGGCGACCCTCTCCCCACTAACCCATTCGACAATGACCCTCTCCTTACTAACCAGTTCGACAACGACCCTCTCCCTACTAACCCGTTCGACGCCGAGTCTCTCCCGTCTAACCCTTTCGAAGCCGACCCTCTCCCGTCTAAATCGTTCGACCCCGACCTCTCCCCACTAACCCGTTCAATGCTGACGCTCTTCCCACTAATCTGTTCAATGCCAACCTCTCCCCACTAACCCGTTCGACACCGACCCTCTGCCCACTAACCCATTCGATGCTGACATCTCCCCACTAAACCGTTCAGCGATGACCTCTCCCCACTAACATGTTTGACGTCACTACCCTGTTCGACGTCAACCTCTCCCAACTAACGAGTTCGACACTGACCCTCTCCCCTCTAACCCGTTCGACAAGGACCCTCTCCCTACTAACCCGTTCGACAACGACCCTCTCCCCACTAACCTGTTTAACGTCACTACCCTGTTCGACATCAAGCTCTCCCCACTAACCTGTTCGACGCTGACCCTCTCCCTACTAACCTGTTCGACACCGACCCTCTCCCCACTAACCAGTTCAATGCCGACCCTCTCCCCATTAACCTGTTCAACGCCGACTCTCTCCCCTCTAACCAGTTCAACGCCGACCTCTCCCCACTAACCCGTTCAATGCCGACCCTCTCCCCTCTAAGCCATTCAACGCAGATCCTCCCCCCACTAACCCATTCAACGACAACCCTCTCCCCTCTAACCAGTTCATATTCGATGCTGACCTCTTCCCACTAACCTGTCTGATGCCAATAACCTGTTCGATGCTGACCTCTCCCCACTAACCCATTCGACAATGACCCTCTCCTTACTAACCAGTTCGACAACGACCCTCTCCCTACTAACCTGTTTGACGCTGAGTCTCTCCCGTCTAACCCTTTCGAAGCCGACCCTCTCCCGTCTAAATCGTTCGACCCCGACCTCTCCCCACTAACCCGTTCGACGCCGACCCTCTCTCCTCTAACCCATTTGACAACGACCCTCTACCAACTAAACATTCGAAAATGGCCCTCTCCCTTCTAACCAGTTCAACGCTGATGGTCTCCCCACTTACCCGTTTAATGCGCATCTCTCCCAAATAACCTGTTCAACGCCGACCTCTCCCCACTAACCCGTTCAATGCTGACCCTCTCCCCTCTAACCAGTTACATTTACATTACATTTACATTTATTCATTTAGCAGACGCTTTTATCCAAAGTGACTTACAAATGAGAGCACACTCATACACCAATGGTAGCAGAGCTGCATGCAAGGTGCTAGCTTGCCATCGGGGGCAACTTAGGGTTCAGTGTCTTGCCCAAGGACACTTCGGCATGGGATCACCCGGGCCGGGATTCGAACCACCAACCCTACGATTAGTGGATTAGTGGACACCCCGCTCTACCAACTGAGCCACAGCCGACGCTCTCCCCACTAACCTGTTCAATGCCGATCTCTCCCCAATAACCTGTTCAACGCCGACCTCTCTCCACTAACCTGTTCAACACTGATCTTTCCCCACTAACCTGTTCAATGTCGACCTCTCCCCACTAACCAGTTCAACGCAGACCTCTCCCCACTAACCTGTTCGTGTTTGACGCTGATCTCTCCGCACTATCCCATAAGACTCCACTAACCCGTTCTATGCCGACCTCTCCCTACTAACCCGTTCAACGCCAACCCTCTCCTTTCTAACCAGTTCAATGCCGACCCTCTCCCCACTAACTTGTTCAACGCCGACCTTCTTCTCAATAACCCGTTCAATGTTGACCCTCTCAGCACTAACCTGTTTGATGTCACTACCCTGTTCGACGTCAACCTCTCCCCACTAACCTGTTCAACGTCGACCTCTGCCCACTAACCAGTTCAACGCAGTCTTCTCCCCACTAACATTTACATTTACATTTATTCATTTAGCAGACGCTTTTCTCCAAAGCGACTTACAAATGAGAGCACACTCACACACCAGTGGTAGCAGAGCTGCCATGCAAGGTGCTAGCTTGCCATCAAGGGCAACTTAGGGTTCAGTGTCTTGCCCAAGGACACTTCGGCATGGGATCACCCGGGCCGGAATTCGAATCACCAACCCTATGATTAGTGGATTAGTGGACAACACGCTCTACCGACTGAGCCACAGCCGCCCATGCCGCCCATGCCGCCCACTAACCTGTTCGTGTTTGATGCTGATCTCTCCCAACTAACCTGTATGACGCCACTAACCAGTTCAACACTGACCTCTCCCCAATAACCCGTTCAATGCCAACCCTCTCCTCACTAACTCGTTCAAAACTGATCTTTCCCCACTAACCTGTTCAACATCGACCTCTCCCCACTAACTAGATCAACGCAGACCTCACCCCACTAACCTGTTCGTGTTTGACGCTGATCTCTCCGCACTATCCCGTAAGATTCCACTAATCTGTTCGACACCAACCTCTCCCCACTAACCTGTTCGTGTTTGACGCTGATCTCTCCGCACTATCCCATAAGACTCCACTAACCTGTTCGACGCCGACCTCTCTCCACTTACCCGTTCTATGCCGAACTCTCCCCACTAACCCGTTCAATGCCGACCCTCTCTTCACTAACCCGTTCAACGCCGACCCTCTCCCCACTAACCCATTCGATGCTGACCTCTCCCACTAACCCGTTCAACGATGACCTCTCCCCACTAACCTGTTCATGTTTGATGCTGATCTCTCCGCACTAACTCATTCAATGCCGACCCTCTCCCTACTAACCCGTTCAACACTGATCTTTCCTCACTAACCTGTTCAACGCCAACCTGTGCCCACTAACCAGTTCAACGCAGTCCTCTCCCCACTAACCTGTTCGTGTTTGAAGCTGATCTCTCCCAACTAACCTGTATGACGCCACTAACCAGTTCAACACTGACCTCTCCCCAATAACCCGTTCAATGTTGACCCTCTCCTCACTAACTCGTTCAACGCAGACCTCTCCCCACTAACTAGTTCAACGCAGACCTCTCCCTACTAACCTGTTTGTGTTTGACGCTGATCTCTCCGCACTATCCTGTAAGACTCCAGTAATCTGTTCGATGCCGACCTCTCCCCACTAACCCATTCCACGCTGACCCTCTCAGCACTATCCCGTTCAACGACGAACTCTCCCCACTAACCTGATTGACATCACTACCCTGTTCGACGTCAACCTCTCCCCACTAACTCGTTCGACAATGACCCTCTTCCTACTAACCTGTTCGACGCCGACCCTCTCCCCACTAATCCGTTCAACACTCATATTTCACCACTAATCCATTCAACGTCAAAATCTCCCCACTTACCAGTTCAACGCAGACCTCTCCCCACTAACCTGTTCGTGTTTGACGCTGATCTCTTCGCACTATCCCGTAAGACTCCACTAACCCGTTCAACGCCAACCCTCTCCTTTCTAACCAGTTCAATGCCGACCCTATCCCCACTAACTTGTTCAATGCCGACCTTCTTCTCACTAACCCGTTCAATGCCGACCCTCTCAGCACTAACCTGTTTGATGTCACTACCCTGATCGACATCAACCTCTCCCCACTAACCTGTTCAACGCTGACCCTCTCCCTACTAACCTGTTCAATGCCGACCCTCTCTCCACTAACCTGTTCGATGCCAACCTCTCCCCTCTAACCTGTTCAACACCACTAACCTGTTTGATGCTGATCTCTCCCCACTAACCTGTTCGATGCCGACCCCTCCCCACTAACCCATTCAATGCCGACCTCTCCCTACTAACCCCTTTCAACACCGACCCTCTCCCCACTAACCCGGTCAATGCCGACCTCTCCCCACTAACCTGTTTGACGTCAACCTGTCCCCACTAATCTGTTTGTGTTTGACACTGACCTCTCCCCACTAACCTGTTCTACGCCAACCTCTCCCCACTAACCTGTTCAGGTTCGATGCTGAACTCTTCCCACTAACCTGTCCGACACCACTAACCTGTTCGATGCCGACCTCTCCCCACTAACCCATTCAACACTGATCTTTCCCCACTAACCCGTTCAACGTCGACCTCTCCCCACTAACCAGTTCAACTCAGACCTCTCCCCACTAACATGTTCGTGTTTGACGCTGATTTCTCCGCACTAACCAGTTCAATGCCGACCCTCTCCCCACTTACCCGTTCAACACTGATCTTTCCCCACTAACCTGTTCAACGTCAACCTCTGCCCACTAACCAGTTCAACGCAGTCCTCTCCCCACTAACCTGTTTGTGTTTGACGCTGATCTCTCCCCACTAACCTGTACGACGCCACTAACCAGTTCAATGCCGACCTCTCCCCAATAACCCGTTCATTGCTGACCCTCTCCCCACTAACTCGTTCAACACTGATCTTTCCCCACTAATTGGTTCAACGTCGACCTCTCCCCACTAACCAGTTCAACGCAGACCTCTCCCCACTAACCTGTTCGTGTTTGACGCTGATCTCGCCACACTATCCCATAAAACTCCAATAACCTGTTCGATGCTGACCTCTCCCCACTAACCCTTTCTATGCCGACCTCTCCTTACTAACCCGTTCAACGCCGACCCTCTCCTTTATAACCAGTTCAATTCCGACCCTCTCCCCACTAACCCGTTCAACGCCGACCCTCTTCCCACTAAACCGTTCGACACCGACCCTCTCCCCACTAACGTGATCAACGATGACCTCTCCCCACTAACCTGTTTGACATCAACCTCTCCCCACTAACCCTTTCGACACCGATCCTCTCCCCCCTAACCCGTTCGACAACGACCCTCTCCCCACTAGCCTGTTTGACGTCACTACCCTGTTCTACATCAAGCTCTCCCCACTAACCCGTTCAACACTGACCTCTCCCCACTAACCTGTTCGACACTGACCCTCTCCCCACTAACCCGTTCAATGCCAACCCTCTCCCCACTAACCTGTTTGACATCAACCTGTCCCCACTAACCCGTTCAACGATGACCCTCTCCCCTCTAACCAGTTCATATTCGATGCTGACCTCTTCCCACTGACCTGTCTGACGCCAATAACCTGTTCGATGCCGACCTCTCCCAACTAACCCATTCGACAATGACCCTTTCCCTACTAACCCGTTTGACGCCGACCTCTCCCCACTAACCCGTTCTATGCCGACCTCTCCTTACTAACCCGTTCAACGCCGACCCTCTCCTTTCTAACCAGTTCAATTCCGACCTCTCCCCACTAACCCGTTCAACGCCGACCCTCTTCCCACTAACCCGTTCGACACCGACCCTCTCCTCACTAACGTGTTCAACGATGACCTCTCCCCACTAACCTGTTTGACATCAACCTCTCCCCACTAACCCGTTCGACACCGACCCTCTCCCCCTAACCCGTTCGACAACGACCCTCTCCCCACTAGCCTGTTTGACGTCACTACCCTGTTCGACATCAAGCTCTCCCCACTAACCTGTTCAACACTGACCTTTCCCCACTAACCTGTTCGACACTGACCCTCTCCCCACTAACCAGTTCAATGCCGACCCTCTCCCCACTAACCTGTTCAACGCCGAGCCTCTCTCGTCTAACCCTTTCGAAGCCGACCCTCTCCTGTCTAACTCGTTCAACCCCGACCTCTCCCCACTAACCCATTCGACGCTGACCCTCTCCCCTCTAACCCATTTGACAACGACCCTCTCCCTACTAAACTTTCGACAATGGCCCTCTCCCCTCTAACCAGTTCAATGCCGACGCTCTCCCCACTAACCTGTTCAATGCCAATCTCTCCCCAATAACCTGTTCAACGCCGACCTCTCCCCACTAACCCATTCAACACTGATCTTTCCCCACTAACCTGTTCAACGCAGGCCTCTCCCCACTAACCTGTTCGTGTTTGACGCGGATCTCTCCCCACTAATCTGTACAACGCCACTAACCAGTTAAACGCAGACCTCTCCCCACTAACCTGTTCGTGTTTGACGCTGATCTCTCCGCACTAAGCCGTTCAATGCCGACCCTCTCCCCACTAACCCGTTCAACACTGATCTTTCCTCACTAACCTGTTCAACGTTAACCTCTGCCCACTAACCAGTTCAACGCAGTCCTCTCCCCACTAACCTGTTCGTGTTTGACGCTGATCTCTCCCAACTAACCTGTATGACGCCACGAACCAATTCAACGCTGACCTCTCCCCAATAACCTGTTCAATGCCGACCCTCTCCTCACTAACTCATTCAACACTGATCTTTCCCCAGTAATCTGTGCAACGTCGACCTCTCCCCACTAACTAGTTCAATGCAGACCTCTCCCCACTAACATGTTCGTGTTTGACACTGATCTCTCCGCACTATCACGTAAAACTCCACTAATCTGTTCGACACCGACCTCTCCCCACTAACCTGTTGAACGCTGACCCTCTCCCCACTAACCCGTTCAACGCCGACCCTCTCAGCACTAACCCGTTCAATGCCAAACTCTCCCGACTAACCTGTTTGACATCACTACCTTGTTCGACGTCATCCTCTCCCAACTAACTCGTTCGACAACGACCCTCTCCCTACTTACCCGTTCAACGCCGACCCTCTCCCCACTGACCAGTTCAACACTCATATTTCCCCACTAACCAGTTCAACGCAGACCTCTCCCCACTAACCTGTTCGTGTTTGACGCTGATCTCTCCCCACTAACTTGTACGACGCCACAAACCAGTTAAACGCAGACCTTTCCCCACTAAACTGTTCGTGTTTGTCGCTGATCTCTCTGCACTATCCCGTAAGACTCCACTAATCTGTTCGACGCCGACCTCTCCCCACTAACCCGTTCTATGCCGACCTCTCCTTACTACCCGTTCAACGCCGACCCTCTTCCCACTAACCCGTTCGACACCGACCCTCTCCTCACTAACGTGTTCAACGATGACCTCTCCCCACTAACCTGTTTGACATCAACCTCTCCCCGTTCGACAACGACCCTCTCCCCACTAACCTGTTTGACGTCACTACCCTGTTCGACATCAAGCTCTCCCCACTAACCCGTTCAACACTGACCTCTTCCCACTAACCTGTTCGACACTAACCCTCTCCCCACTAACCAGTTCAATGCCGATCCTCTCTCCACTAACCTGTTCATTGCCGACTCTCTCCCCTCTAACCTGTTCGTGTTTGACGCTGATCTCTCCCCACTAACCTGTTCAACGCAGACCTCTCCCCACTAACCTGTTCGTGTTTGACGCTGATCTCTCCCCACTAACCTGTACGAAGCCACTACATTTACATTTACATTTATTCATTTAGCAGACGCTTTTATCCAAAGCGACTTACAAATGAGAGCACACTCACACACCGATGGTAGCAGAGCTGCCATGCAAGGTGCTAGCTTGCCATCGGGGGCAACTTAGGGATCAGTGTTGATGTCACTACCCTGATCGACATCAACCTCTCCCCACTAACCTGTTCAACGCTGACCCTCTCCCTACAAACACGTTCAATGCCGACCCTCTCTCCACTGACCTGTTCGATGCCAACCTCTCCCCTCTAACCTGTTCGACACCACTAACCTGTTCGATGCTGATCTCTCCCCACTAACCTGTTCGATGCCGACCCCTCCCCACTAACCCATTCAATGCCGACCTCTCCCCACTAATCCCTTTTGACACCGACCCTCTCCCCACTAACCCGTTCAACGCCGACCTCTCCCCACTAACCTGTTTGACGTCAACCTGTCCCCACTAACCTGTTTGTGTTTGACACTGACCTCTCCCCACTAACCTGTTCGTGTTTGACACTGACCTCTCCCCACTAACCTGTTCTACGCCAACCTCTCCCCATTAACCTGTTCGATGCCGACCTCTCACCACTAACCTGTTCGACACCAACCCTCTCCCCAATAACCTGTTCGACAATGACCCTCTCCCTACTAACCCGTTAGACGCCGACCCTCTCCCGACTGACTTGTTTGACCCCGACCTCTCCCCACTAACCCATTCGATGCCGAATTCTCCCCACTAACCCCTTCGACACCAACCACTCCCCACCAACCCGCTTGACGCCGACTTCTCCCCACTAACCCATTCAATGCCGACCTCTCCCCACTAACCTGTTCGTGTTCGACACCGACCCTCTCCCCACTAACCTGTTCAACGTGACCCTCGCCCCAATAACCTGTTCAATGCTAACCCTCTCAGTACTAACCCGTTCCCTACTAACCTGTTGAAAGCTGACCTCTCCCCACTAACCCGTTCAACACAGACCCGAAATTTTTGCATGCAATGTCCCCACATTCAAATCACCTCATGCTGCCAGTGAACAGCATGTATAACTTTCCTTCATACTCTGCACGGAGACCACATGCTTGAGTGCAGGGTTTTTACAGTTTAGTCGGACCACTCTCACCCTGCTTACTGTTTTCCGAAGTGAGACAGGTAAAATGGCGCAAATGGCGCTACAGCCGCCCAGTCCGTGTTTGATCTTGGAGATGGTAACTTTTGTTGTTGCACCCAGTGGCATGACAGAATAAAGCTTCGCACTTAACCTTTTCTGTGTTCAATCAGTGAATGCATGAGTCCCTTTCCTTCACAAACACCACCACAGCTTTGTTCATCCATGATGCCGATACTATTTTCTCACATCCAGCACGCTCTCCTTCTACCAGTAACACCTGCTCCACTGAGGCCTGTGTGCTCACCTCACACATCACCCTGTGATGGAGTGAGAGAGCATGGGTTCCTCTGCTCAGGTGAGTCACTTTCACAATGTAAAGCCTTTTACCCTCTTTGACTCTTGGAGTCTGAGAAATAGAAAGGCAGAGAGAGAGAGAGAGAGAGAGAGAGAGAGAGAGAGGTAAGAAAGAGACTGACAGATGGAGAGAGACCGGGAGAGACAGACAGATAAATAGATAGAGAGACAGAGAAAGGCAGAGAGAGTGAAACAGGTTGAGAAGTGTTAAGTGCCCTCAGTGTGAAGTTGCACCTCCACCTCTCCTCCCTCAGCAGCAATTACCCTTTAACCTGGACGAGCTAATCAACACACACACACACATACACACACAAACACACACACACACACACACACACGCACACACGCACACACGCACACACTTTAGTTTAAAGCCTTTCATTGTGTATGTGTGTGTTTGTGTGTGTGTGTGTGTGTGTGTGTGTGTGTGTGTGTTAAAAGGAGGAGTTGGGGACGCTGCTGCTGAGATTGGAGCGTGCCACTAAGAGGTGGGGTCTTACCATCAGCCCGACCAAAACTAAGCACCTACCTGGGTATTTTGTACCATCGGACACTCCACCCCCACGGCTCCCAATCGGGGACGGGGCAGTTGTGGAGAGAG
>JAFFST010052536.1:29295-44031 GCA_022414735.1 Noturus placidus
GTATACTGCACAAATCTGGCCTTTTTGGAAGAGTGCAAAGAAAGCTATTTCTCAAAGATATCCATAAAAAGTGTCGTTTAAAGTTTGCCACAAGCCACCTGGGAGACACACCAAACATGTGGAAGAAGGTGCTCGAACTTTTTGGCAACAATGCAAAACGTTATGTTTGGCGTAAAAAAAAACACAGCTCATCACCCTGAACACACCATCCCCACTGTCAAACATGGTGGTGGCAGCATCATGGTTTGGGCCTGCTTTTCTTCAGCAGGGACAGGGAAGATGGTTAAAATTGATGGGAAAGTGGATGGAGCCAAATACAGGACCATTCTGGAAGAAAACCTGATGGAGTCTGCAAAAGACCTGAGACTGGGACGGAGATTTGTCTTCCAACAAGACAATGATCCAGAACATAAAGCAAAATCTACAATGGAATGGTTCACAAATAAACATATCCAGGTGTTAGAATGGCCAAATCCAAGTCCAGACCTGAATCCAATCGAGAATCTGTGGAAAGAACTGAAAACTGCTGTTCACAAACGCTCTCCATCCAACCTCACTGAGCTCGAGCTGTTTTGCAAGGAGGAATGGGCAAAGATGTGCAAATCTGATAGAGACATACCCCAAGCGACTTACAGCTGTAATCGCAGCAAAAGGTGGCGCTACAAAGTATTAACTTAAAGGGGCTGAATTATTTTGCTCGCCCAATTTTTCAGTTTTTTATTTTTTGAAAAAGTTTGAAATATCCAATGAATTTCATTCCACTTCATGATTGTGTCCCACCTGTTGTTGATTCTTCACAAAAAATTACAGTTTTATATCTTTATGTTTGAGGCCTGAAATGTGGCAAAAGGTCGAACAGTTCAAGGGGGCCGAATACTTTTGCAAGGCACTGTAATATATATATATATATATATATATATATATATACATGCCTGTGAGGTAGGATCACACAAAAAGTGGGATTTCGACACCAAAAGAATGTGTATTGTGTTTAATGTAATACACAGTGGACAGCTGGTGGTGGTCAGTTTTACAATTATGACATAATGTGTCATAATGATGCAATGATGTTTTTAGGACGTAGGTGTACCTTTTAATATGGCTTTATTGGACTATGGCAACCCTGGCTGTAGCACACACCACACAGTTTTCCAGGAGAAGATGCAGAAGAAAATCTGAACTAAAGCCTAGAGTTCTATACAAAGTGGATTATTCTATACATAAGCGCCTCCGTTTACAATCATGCCGATGAGAGCTTCACCTCTCACCACCTTTCAATTTGTTCCTCTCACACACTGTCTGCCCTTCTTCCTCCACTCGGTCTTTCTCTCTGCACTCACCAAGTGATCCCTCTCGCTGTCCTCCTCCTGTTTCCTCTGTGAATGATACACACATACACACTGATCCCATTAAACAGAGATATTGTTGTGTCCGGCCTTGTACATATCATCAGCTTTATACAGTAATGTTTGTGTCTGGCCAGTGTGTGCACGGTGTGTACACATAATGATTGAGTCTGTGTGTGTGTATGTGTATTTGTGTGTGTGTGTGTGTTGGGAGATGACATACGAGGGTTTCCACTAGCATTATGGGCTTTTCCGGCACAGACTGTCATCGTGTTTATTCATCCCAGAAGATAATGATAAAGTAATAATCATCACTTCGTGTGTGTGTGTGTGTCTGTGTGTGTTGGAGATAGACTTTTCTGTTTCATCTATTTGTGTATTATATTAGTTTTACAGTATATAACATTAAACACAGAGAGAGTTCCGGCAGAACTATCGGTATCAGTATCGGCCGATATGACTGAATAATCGCTTATCGTATCGGCTGAGAAATTTAGTACTGTATCTTTGCATCTCTACCTTTAATATGCTGTGTTCCCTCTTTTGGAGGTAATGATGATCAGCGATCATTATATTTACACTTCACAATGTAGCTAGATGGGAAATTATTAAAATGCTGTGCAGGAAAAGGCGTTAAATGATTTGTGCGACTGTTGTGCTGCATCTCTTCCTCTCACGTATCCGTTGTCACATGATAACGAAGGATAGGTCTGACATTTATGTCTTTTCAGTGTTTATGTCTAATGGTAAATTTGTTTGCTGAGAGAGTCTTCGTAATAGTTATTGGTTATTAATGGTTATGGAGCATACACAGAATGTCACCTGACTGCAAGCCCCGTGTTATTAATGCGCGCATGAAATATATAGACGATATTCTGATACTACTTTCTTTACTTCGATAAAAGTGGGATGGAAAGTCTGTGTGCATTCGCGACGTCTCACCGAAGCATAAAAGCTAGTATCTTTCTCTTCGACATTTTTTCTTGTTCTATCCACTTTCATCCGATTATCTCTGATAAACAATAACTATACCCATGTTTGAGGCCTTGTGGAGATATTTCCTGCGTTGTTGCATTTGGACGCATGAGGAATTTCGCTGCAGCTCCTGCAAAGGAACACGTGTGTGTCGATGAGCGAGCCGTGGCTGTGGGAAGAGAACGTCCGGTACAAACTCCCTCCTCATCCGTCTGTAACCAACTCAAATGTAGCTTATGTCCTGCTCCACACACATGCACATATTAAAAATAAAAGACCTGATGCTTGTTTGCTCGTACTGAACAGTGACTCAGCAGTTACACGCTGCCTCAACCACATGCATGCTTACACTCTGACGTGCTCTGCGGGGTTCACCCTGGATAGGGTGCCAATCCATCGCAGGGCACAATCACATACACAATCACACACCCATTCATACACTGGACTGGGGGAGGAAACAGGAGTAAACCCCCGCAGCATGGGGAAAACATGCAAACACACAGGGCCCGGTGGAATCGTGTGCCCCCTTGGTAACATACTAAAAAACTTTAAATACTGCATTTCAATGCAGATTTTAACGCACGTTCACTGTTGGTCCTGGAGAGAATTCCCACCTTGAGGGCTGTTCTAATACTTTATTTGTCCAAGTGAATTCGTTAGATAAGTCCTTGCAGGCCTGTGGGATCGAGTTGGTATCAATACTGATAGATTTGCGCGCTATAGGTCGACATGCACTTCCTGGAGAACATGTAAAATTGTATTGAAATGTTTCTCTTGGTGTCTCTTGGATTGTGTCACAGGAAAGCACTTCCCTAAAACAGTATATTCCTGAACTTATAAAGTAAATAATCTGGATACTGAAGACTGTAGACCTTCTAAGGACTGCTGCAATAATCATAAATACTGTCCCGTTTTCTTTCCAAAACTCTTATTCAGAAAACTGAGCAGTACTGTTTGCCTTTACACTCACCCAAAGCTTTTACTACACCTCTATATTGTAATGCTTTATAATCCCACTATCCACTGTCAACCAGAAGAGGAGAGTCTGGTCCTTCTCAAGGTTTCTTCCTCATGTTGATATAAATCTACATCTAGATTTGGTCATGGTCAAATAGTGCTGTTGTGTATCCAGGAAAATTCCTGACAGTTTTCATGTGACGTCTGTGTTGTTGGACTTCTCCACTGTTCACCGATGGAGACCTGATTGCAAAACTGTTTGAGGCAATTGCCGTCCTAAAGCCATCATACAAATCGTAGTCCTAAACCATAATAGCATAACTGCTCGTATGCATCGATGAATTTTATGACAATAATCTAAATATGCAACTAAAAACACTGATTTTGATATATAATATAGATTTGAGATATATATGAGGTTGTTATTGAGAAGTCGAATTTATCCCTCAGAAGTATTTTCATTAAACTAGCTTCCATCCTGAGGTAACAGTTGGTTTTTAGCTAACTTGAGGTTGCAGTTGCAAACAGAGCGCATACTACAATAAAACATGCTTAACATTTGGTTGGCAGTGAACCTATTAACCAGCTGAAACGTATTACTTAGTGAACATTGAAGAGACGATGGTCCAGTACGACTTATGCGCTGGGATAGTCCACTGCGGCACATCTCAGTTCTCGCATGTCCTCCTGAGTTCGTTCTTACAAGGTAAGCCTTACAAGGTAAGCCATAACAAGAACACAATTCCACACAGTCTGGTGTGGCTGTGTCTGAGGTGGTAGAGCGGGTTGTCCACTAATCGTAGGGTTGGAGGTTCGATTACCGGCCCACATGACTCCACATGATGAAGTGTCCTTGGGCAAGACACTGAACCCCAAGTTGCTCCCGATGGCAAGTTAGCGCCTTACATGGCAGCTCTGCTACCATTGGTGTGTGTGTGTGTGTGAGTGTGTGTGAGTGTGTGTGTGAATGGGTGAAGGAGACACAGTGTACAGTGCTTTGGATAAAATATAAGTGCAGACCATTTACCCTTTTTGCGTTTTTAGAATTGGAGACAGAGTGAAAACTAGATTTTAAGGTAAAGGTAAATGATTTTTGGGAATAGTGTTCTGTCATTTTTATTGACCTTGATATCTCCCTCCAATAAGTTTCCTTTTCCTTGTATTATATAGCAGTTATTTGATTATAAACAAATATGGTGGTGTTGTTGATGTGAGTGACAGTTTTTGGACCTAAAGCTCTTACAGTACAGCGAACTTCATTTAACATGAAGTTTGTTAAATTTCTTAACAATTTCCTATTAGACCTTAGTGAACACTCTAAGTAGCTTGTTTAACCAGTTTTACCTTTTTAAATGAACTCCATTGACAGAATGATCGATGAAATAAGAGCACTTCTCCATTCACATGTGTCACTTACTCCAGGTGTCAGAGCTACACTAGAACAACATCACGGAGTGATTTTTTTCCCCCTCAAAAATTGGGATGAAAAAATTGGGTACTGAGTATAAATGTTGACTGCTGTTTATCTTTTCAGTTGCTACATAACATTAGCTACTTATACTTGCATTACTTTGATTAATGATAATGAGTCTTTATTAATCACATGTACATTACAGCAGAGTGAAATTCTTTTCTTCACATACCCCAGCATATTAGGAAGTTGGGGTCAGCCATGATACAGCACCCCTGGAGCAGAGAGGGTTAAGAGACTTGCTCAAGGGCCCAACAGTGGCAGCTTGGTAGTGCTGGGGCTCAAACCCCCGACCTTCTAATCAGTAACCCAGAGCCTTAAGTGCCAAGCCTCCACTGCCCCATCGTTAACATTATGGAATTAGCAAATGTCAACTAGCTAGAAAATGGTAGTTCAGTCAGTCATAACTCATGCTGTACTTATCACTGTATAATAGTGTTCATATCTCTCAATGTTCTTCCCACATGAAATGGGGCGTGATCACAAGTAATGTGGGTGGGGCCAGAGGCGGGCCCACTGTTCTACTCTGTACTCCGTACATAGTCTGCATGCTCTGGTTCCAAAAGGTCTCTACAGTGCAGGCTCAGGCTCTGATTATTACATTTGACCAAAAAAGTCTTAAAAACCCACAAATAAACCATCACATGCACAGTGTCAGATAAAATACTCACAGACATTAGACATAAACATGAGAGAGATATGAATTTGTAGAGCTCTGGAGCAGTTTGTCTGGTCAGGAGCATGAGGAGGAAGAGAAAGTGGGATGAGAAACAGTGAGAGCACTCAGAAGAAAAGAGTAATGAGGAAAGAGAGGAGCTTGAACTTGCGTGTCCACTTGTCCTGTCTTCTGTCTTGGTGATTTTACAGGACAGTGCAAATACTGAGCTGCTGACAAAGCAAACCTGTGCTCTGATCCCTGAAATAGGCCACAGCAGGGTGTAAGAGTGTGTGTGTGTGTGTGTGTGTGTGGGTGTGTGTGTGTGTGTGTGTGTGTGAGTGAGTGAGTGAGTGAGTGAGAGAGAGAAAGCAGGGTGTCTTCTAAATCTGATGTCTACGCTTGGAACAAGATCACCTCCTGAAAACATTCTCATTCAGGAGCTGTTGAACAAGGAGAGGAAACGGTGAAATACAACTGAACTTGTTTGACTAAGATCAAACACACAGAGACATTTCATCACATCCTTCTCTCTCTCTCTCTCTCTCTCTCTCTCTCTCACACACACACACACACACACACACACACACCTCTGTACATTGTTTGTTAATCTTTACTGTGTCACGATATTGATTTAGAGGCGGATGCAATTGCAGAATTTCAGTGAAACATTTAATAACGTAGCAAACAAAATACCAGACAGGACTTATGAAATGTTGGCGTGAAACATGAGGACAGTGTGATCAATATATATTATAACACCAGTACTAATGAGCTAAAGGTGAAAGAGACATGTAACTTGGTGCAGTGGCTGATGGGAAACACAGTTCTAGTCCTTCTCCCATATTACATGACATACTGTAATATCTGACTTTGCGATACTGACGTCACAGAAGCCTGGAATATGAAAATGGTCTAAACAAACTTTTTTGTAAAACAGATTCTTGAGGTTTTAGATAGCTTTAGACCATCCCTGAATCTTCACCTCCTGGGTCATTTCTAATCAATCCTCACCTCTACATTTTCAGCTTCAGTGTCTTCTTACGCTACACTGTTAACCATGTAAGTAAATAGATGTGTGCAATAAAATGTGCACAAATAATATTATGTCACATTATGTATGTAAGGATTCACCAATTCTTAAAAGGCACTTG
Organism: Noturus placidus; assembly: GCA_022414735.1. Lineage (NCBI taxonomy): Eukaryota > Metazoa > Chordata > Actinopteri > Siluriformes > Ictaluridae > Noturus > Noturus placidus. The sequence continues at coordinate 35,854 of JAFFST010052536.1, forward strand.
TTCTGAAATTGCTGATTAACTGAGAGCGCACAGCAGCACGGAAACTCCATACAGCTTAATGACGGTCTAATCCTAGTTTAATAATGGATAGAGGATGCCGTGTCTACAGCAGTGTCATGTTCAACGCTGGCCTCGCTAGCACCTGAGTCTGGATCATCCTCTTTGAGTCAGCATGCGCCAATGATCTGACTCTAAACTAGACGAGTGGGATCTCATCTCCTCGTCTCGCGTCCACCTCTCCACTCCATGCAAAGTGATATCAAAGTGCTAACAGTCCATTAAAGCAGATATATGGATAAGAGATTCCCATTGTAGTCTTGTGAAGTCTAATGTAGACTTGACTTATGCTACAGTCTAGTGTTATCTAGTCACCCAGCTGCTAGTTTTGAGTGGATTTATATGTAACTTTGTTCAGCTGTGTCTGAGATAATATCATTATCCAGGGTTGACAGGTTACAGCAAAATTCCCATCCCAACTACATCTCAAAAGCAAACAAAAGACCTGAAACTATGCCAAAATTGAGCGCTGGAAAAGCGAGAAGTTTTCTTCTTTTTCTCAATGTGAAACGTGTATTTCTGATGCATGAACATTACTCCATTTCCCAATTTTTCAAATATATCTTACAATAGAAATGTACATCATAGACACGCTGTCTGCATGTTGGAGATTCTTTTAAACTAGCCCAATATGGCAACCCAGTCATGAACTGTCCTGTCCACTCCCCATGCTCCACTGAAAAGCAAGTGATTCCTGCCCGAGCGTGATTCCTGCCCCAATGGACCTCTATTAGTGCTTGTTGCAGTTCCCATTTTGACCACTAGGTGTAATAATAATTATATGGAAGCTAAGCGCTGCCTCCTGCAAGACCTACATCAGCAATTCAACAAACACCAGCTTATATCTATCAAAAAGCAATTTTTTAAAAAAAATCGTCGATCAAAATAGGTAATTAATATTTAAATGGATTTTAAAAATATATGGAGTTGTGAATGAGGACTTTATGAAGATTGACATTTGTTTAAAAGCTGATATTAATGATGCAAGTGCCTGTGTTAGTGGATGAGCCATCACTGATGGTCTATACAACCTCAATTGTGTGTGTGTGTGTATGTGTGTGTGTGTGTGTGTGTGTGTGTGTGAGTGAGAAACAAGGCTGAAAATGGCTTGACCCCTCAGCTTTGTGTTGTTCCAGTTACAGTTATCACCCTCATTTTACCGACACATAACTGTGCTTGTGTGTGTGTGAATGTGTGTGTGTGCGTACAGGTGTGTGTGTGTGTGTGCGTGTGTGTGTGTGTATATCCTGAACTTATAAAGTAAATTAGCATCAGCATTAAAAATATAAAACTTGCATACAGACTTCTTCCAGGCCTGACAGTGGCAATACGAGTATAACACTGTAACAATTTGTCCAGAAGGTGGCGTATTGCTTAGCAAGTTTGCCTCGCACCTCCGGGATTTGGGGCTCAAATCTCGACTCCACTCTGGCTTGCATTTTCTCCCCGTGCTTCGGGGGTTTCCCCTGGGTACTCTGGTTTCCTCCTCCAGTCCAGAGACATGTGTTGTAGGCTGATTGGCATGTCCAAACTGTTTGTAGTGTGTGAACAGGTGTGTGAAATATGCAGCCGAGTGTGTGAGCAATAGTTTCTATTTGGGGTTGTTTGCTCAAAAAAGTTTGGGTACTCCTGGGGTAGAGGACAAAATGTATAACAGATGGGCCGTAGTCAGTAATTGTATATTTATAAACTGAGTGGTATCTCAGTAGAGCATGTTTGTATCTGTTAGGGTCTAGATGTTAATGTTAGTCCTCTTAAACAGAGTGCGCAATATTATATAGCAATTATTTTGGCACAGATTGTGGCATGATAGGACAAGGATTAATCAAGGCTGATATTGATCAACATGGCTGATTTGCATATTCCAACCATCTGCCATATTAGTATTACAAAAGCCAGACATTCCAATTAATATACAAACATAATAATATAAATAAACAATGCCACTCTGGTTCTCTCTTGACATATGGGCATTTAATTCATTTTATTATCATTCCTTTATAATCATTCGTTTTTGTTTGTTTGACTGAAGCGATAGAGGTCAGTGGCCTTTATAAATCGAAGATTATGTTCCTGGGTAGATCATTTCCAAGACACAAAACATGGTGAAGGTTTCTAAACCTGTTAAACCAAGCCATGACACACGTCGCATCTTAAAATTTCCTTAGGGTTATCTGCCATGTCGTCGGACATATTTGTTTATATTTGTATAAATAAATCCCTCTGAGATATTGCTACTGAAGCACCAATAAAACAGTGGAAGTAGTACTAGGAGTAGTATTAGTATTAGTAGTAGTAATAAAAACAATATAGTTTATATATAAGTAGTCTTTATTCAACAATTTTCAGTCAGCATGAATAAATGGAGGAAAAAAGAAACAACTTTCTTCAGCCTTACCCTCAGGGTTACCAGAATTGGCTCCGGATCCACTGTAGTATTGTAACTAGAACACAGTTGTTCTGTTGTGTTTTCATATTTGTGAGTGTGTATGTGTTTTGGTAGGTCAGTGTGTGTTGCATAGGTTGAGAATGAGTGGAAATCTGTTCTTTGTGTATTAGCACTCACTCAGCACCACAAACTGTCTCTGCCATAGAGGAGTGTGTGTGACGGCTGCCTCTTCCTGATAATCACACCCTGCTGCACAAGGCCTCGACTGACCTCCCTAACAAGGCCATAATTATTGCTGTGTGTGTGTGTGTGTGTGTGTGTGTGATTCAGTTTCAGATACATTGAGCTACAGTATGTAACAGCTCTGTACATTATCCACTGCTGATGCTCCAGCAGAAATTGAGGACATTATAAGAAATGCTTCCAGTCGGACGATATAAACGTCTGTGGGGAAAACAACGGTGTCCGCAGCTTTACAATCGGCGAAAAAAAAAATAAATAAAGCGTGTCGTAATGCGTGACGTGTTTCCTTTCCACATGTTTTGTATCCTGTATGAATCTGTCTGACGTCAGAGCAGAGCCACAGAGCTTCGTTCTCGGATGTACCGTATCTCAGCTGACCTTGGCGACTTCACTATGTATGAAGAATTATGTCTCTGCACTGCTGTACAGTGTATGCCTGTACAGCAGTATAATTTCATGTAATTTTCCTAATAAGCTTAGTTACATATAATAACTCGTTACGTTGATTTACAGTCCTGACGTAAAAATTCCTGGTCTTGTTTATGGGTAACGAATGGAAAAAACACTGACTACATGCTCACGTTAGCGACCAGCAGCTACACCCGACTTTCTGCTGTAATTCTGTAATGTGTACACGACATGTTATGTACATCTGGACGAACACCCATCTCAGACTAGCAGGCTGAATAGTTGGCTAGTTAACATGCTATCATGCTAATTCAATATCAAGTTATCGTAGTAACTGTTCAGCAGTTACATGGGGCGGCTGTGGTTCAGGTGGTAGAGCGGGTTGTTCACTAATCGTAGGGTTGGCGGTTCGATTCACGGCCCGCATGACTCCACATGCCGAAGTGTCCTTGGGCAAGACTAAATACAGATGGGTTTACTACTAGTTTGCCAAAAAAGAAATTTAATTCTGGAACAACATTCTCTGGACAGATGAGACAAAGAACATCATGTAGCAGAACCGTGGTGGCTGTGTCTCAGGTGGTAGAGCGGGTTGTCCACTAATCGTAGGGTTGGAGGTTCGATTCCCGGCCCACATGACTCCACACGCCGAAGTGTCCTTAGGCGAGACACTGAACCCCAAGTTGCTCCTGATGACAAGTTAGCACCTTACATAGCAGCTCTGCTACCATTGGTGTGTGTGTGTGTGTGTGTGTGTGTGTGTGTGTACGTGTGTGAATGGGTAAAAGCGCTATATAAGTGCACCATTTACCATTTACATGAATTGTCATGTAGATAGAGAAGATTTGGCTACATAAAACCCAACCCGATCAATTCAAATGTTACATTTCTGAACTATTTTTTGCTTATTTTTTGCTTCATGTGAATCAGAGTGAAATCTGATCGACACATGCTGGCATTAGGACTCAAGCTCAGCAAATCTCACTTGAGCTAATGAAATATTGGAATAACCCCGTTAACAAAGATGTGTTTAAAGCAGTATTAGAGCACAACCCCGGGGCTAAAGCAGACACGGTTAAGTGTGTTTTTTTCACGTCCACCCAGGATGACATGGAATCATACAACACGCTACATCTGATCACCCTGTAGGCTTTTAACACAAACATCACTATGTTCATTTATACAAGATACACAAAATGTTATAATTCTGCTGTTTGAGCAGGATTTGATGTGGATTGGGACGGAGTACGGGTATTTAGGTATGGAGTCATAATCTTTAAACAAAATAGTAATAGATCAAATAAGAAAAGCAGAATGTTTGTCAGTGGAATGATTATTGACTTATGTATACTGAGTTTAAGTTCAGTGCACTAATTAATATGTTAATGACAAAAATAATCATTCTCCTGATTTAGTCCTGGCAGAAAATAGTTTGTCTGTGGGAGTGTGATAACACGCTCTATCGCAAATGTAAATAATACAACAGTCGTTCATCTAACTAATAATTATGTTGTAATGGCTCATTGTGTGTGTGTGTGTGTGTGTGTGTATGTGTGTGTGTGTGTGTGTGTTTTCTTCTTCTTTGTCTGGCACTATTCTGAAGGAACCTTGATCTGTCTGCTCTGCAGATTGATAGGCTGATAATACACCTCCTGTTGTCTGCTTCTGTCTGCTGAATCCAAAAAAATGACGAGTGGAACATTTCTGCAACCTTGTTCGGCTCTTTCTGCCTGTTGAAGGGCTTTTTTAATTAAAAAATCAGCCTGGGCGAGATCGGACGGATAGTAAGAGAACGTCTCGAGACAGCACTTCTGCATGTATCACCACATTTAACCTGAATGAAGATGTGCACAGCTCATTCAGCCAGTTGCCTCGAATGTTTTTCTCCAGTGAGGAAGAAACACCGCTGGAAGGTTCAGCTCAATCCATAATCATTTCACTTAAATATTGTGTTTGGAGGAGAGGGTCCAAACCCAGACATTCAAAAGATGCTTTCATTAAAATAAAAATATGACATTACTTAAAACTAATTTAAATGGTTTCCACAAACAGATTGTCCAGTGCCTGTGTGTCCTTCCTAGTGGAAAACTAAGAGCAAAGTGATCACGTTGTGGCTGTGACCATGACCTTACTGTAAGTGTCCAGCCTATAAAAGGTTCCTGCTATCTCACGCTATCTCCTGCTATCCTCTTTCCAATTCTCGTCTTGCCAAAGAGTCACAGACGTACATATGAGAAGCCAGGAAAGCATTCGGAAATCCTTGATTTTAATCGGGATATTGTAATCGGAAAATCTGCTGCTACAGCCCAATAGAGAGGAGAGAACGAGTGCTCTTACAGTGTCGGAACCCAGGGAACAGGAATTGGCAGCAGGCATGGTTCAAATGCAAGAGCTGTTATTGACAATGCACCAGTGCAGTGAAGTGCAGCGCTCTGAGGAAATCTGAGAGACGGAATCTGCTTGAGGCCCACCTTGGAAGATGGGAGTGTACTGTATCCACAGAAAACAGCAAAGCAACAGTTAATATAGTCTCCTCTGAAACTATTGGAACAGCAAGGCCAATTCACTTGTTCGTGCTGTATACTAAAGACATTTGGGTTTGAGATCAAAAAATGGATATGAGACATATGAGAGTTTAGGATTTAAACCTAACCCAATTTTTAGATGCGCCAAAGTTTTAGGAACAGCTTCTTTCAGGTGTGTGTTTCGGGGGGTTTCTCCATTCAGTGTCCTCTTCAGGAGGTGAAACACTGCTCAGTTGGGTTAAGGTCTGGTGATTGTCTTGTCCAGTCTAAAACCTTCCACTTCCTCCCCCTGATGAAGTGTTGAGGTGGAAGTGTGTTTTGGATCGTGGTCTTGCTGCATGATGAAGTTCCTCCTGATCTATTAAGATAAATTTCTCTTTAAACTGAAAGACAAAATGTTCCTGTACACTTCTGAATTCATTCTGCTGCTACCATCATGAGTTCCATCACCAATAAAGACTAGTGAGAATGTTCCAGAAGCAGCCATGACACTACCTCCACCATGTTTCAGATACATACAGATGAGATACCTCCACATACAGATGAGCTTGTATGTGAGATCATTTCTTTCTCCACAAGTTGGCCTTTCCGTCACTCTGGTAGAGGTTCATCTTGGTTCTGTATTTCTTTGCGGATTCCAGTCTTGCTTTCTGATTCTTTCTGGGTTCTTTCTTTTTCAGGACATTCAAAATTATCGTACTGGCTATACCCGATGTTTGTGCAATGCCTCTGGTTGATTTTCCCTCTTCTCTCAGCTTCAAAATGACTTGTTTTTCCTCCCACAGACAGCTCTCTGATCTTCATGTTGGTTTATCCTTTTAAACAACAAAGCAGTCTTCACAGGTGAAAATGAAGGCTCAAACCAAGAGTAGATTTTCAGACCTATTCATTATTTAAACAATTAATCTATCAGGACTTTTTGCTCAACTACAAATTGGGTGGTCTTATATAAAATGTGATATGTTCTATGTCGTTTAACACATCTACATATAAATACCAGGAAAAAAAGCTGAAATTCTAAACTCTCTTCTCGTATATCTTTTCATCTGAATCCCAAATGATTCTAGTCTACAGCAAAAATAAATGAGGGGAAATGATGTTCCAAGCCAGCATCAATTAAAGCTTGATCATCCATTTAATGCGATGGATACAATGCCAGACACATTTTTATGTTTTGCTTAGTGGGCAGTGTACCATATTAATAAAGCAGCTCTTACTGTATATCCATTCAAACAAGTATCTCAGACCTGATATAAGAGCATACATTCTGCAGTCTGCAGTCGCTGATCTGTGATTGAGATTTGTGTCTGACATTTATGAGGATAATACAGGAGCGCCACAGGGGACTGTCCTATCCCCCTCCTATTCACCCTATACATGTCGGACTTCAGCTATAACTCAAAGAGCTCCAACTTGTAAAAGTGCATTAAGGCAGGACTGGAGGATGAGTGCAGGAGTGTAGTTGCCATCTTTTTGGAGTGGTCTGAGCTGAACCATTTACAACGTAATGCCATCAAGACCAAGAAGCTCGAGGTAGATTTTAGGAGATCCTGCTTTTTCTAAGGTAAAGAGACCCAAGTGTATGAAAAATGTAGAAATGGGGCTTGATGAGCATATCAACCTCCTTGAAAATGAAAGCTTTGTTATATCATGCTATAACAATTTTCAGGAAACTCATTTCATGGATTATTGAGGTGGCAAGCCAGCAATTTTGCAATGAAATAGTGGATGTGCTGTTTGGAACACATAGAGCATGGTGGAAGTCCACTGTGGTTTACAGACAGGACAGAGAGAGAAGGTCTGGACCTGGATGTGTTTGCACATGACTGGCCATATCTATGACTATTTGCGTTTCTGCTGTTGTCACTGACACTGCAGTACATCTGACAGAACATGTTGGTGGTATTGTCAATAGCCCCATTCAGGCCAAACAGACCACATTTCTATCTGTTATTGATGTTATTGATAAGGTCTCTATGCCTATTACCCATCAGACCAGCCTTCCCAGAGAAAAATGTCATAGCAGCGGAGCAGATGCCATTGTATATCTAACCCACTCATTAAAATGTTTTTTTTTGATTATACAGTACTTATTATTTATATTCAGACTCTTCAACAGATTGAATGTATTTCCTTTATAGTTCTAAGGCAGAGAACTGAAGTTCCCTTACTAGGTTAAGTCCCAACACTGGGCCTCGTTTATCACTCTTTGTAAAATTCCGTGTGAGCGTTTTCGTAAACCAAACCGAACTAAAATGTTCTTCTGGATTTAAAACAGTCTCAGAAACCGTGATGTTCTTCTTACTGGCGTGTGTATGTCGGTCACCTGTGCAGCGCAAAGCTACATGCCGTGATGGCAACAAAACTCCACAAAACTTAATTTCAAATTATATCCCTTCTCTGAGTAATACATTTAAATTCCAATACACTGTTAAGCACAGAAAGCAATGGTCTCACAGTGGGAGCTGTACCTGGTGTTTGTTGTATGAACCAAGAAGACAGACAGGATATAATGTGAGTTTCACGATGTAGTACCCGTGTAGTGCGATGTTTAAC
>JAFFST010052537.1:22303-36521 GCA_022414735.1 Noturus placidus
GCCACCGTGCGCCCCCATTTTATTAATAATAATAATAATAATAATAATAATAATAATAATAATAATAATATAAAAACATTATTTCCAAATAAATCAGGTGTTTTAAAATAGGAGTTGGAGATTTCTTTCTTTCTTTATTATTTATTTATTTATTTATTTATTTATTTTATTAAATGCCAATGCAAAAAGGGGTCCCTCTACTAAATTCAGTTAAAAAAATACAACATAAATGCTTTGAAGCATAATGAAGACAAGGTTTAAACATTGTTTCATTTTTCTTTTTGCATATTATGCAAATTGGAAAAAAAATATTAGACCAGATATATTGGGGTTTTGAAATAAGCAGTTTTTCATGAAGGTATTTGTGAGACATTGCAAAGTGGGCTGTTATATTTAGACATAGCTGCTTTATAAAAATCCAGGTATTATATACTTAAGTCCATAGTGTATAGTGCATTGGAAACACTGCATAGTATCCTCTAGCATCCATTTCAAACTCCGTGCCCTTTAAATTGTCCCCACTTTCCCCTTTTTTACTCCAACTACCTTGTGTGTGTGTGTGTGTGTGTGTGTGTGTGTGTGTGTGTTTCTGTAACGAGATCTCATGGCTGTGTGTGAGCATGAAGTTGCACAATGTCACGTAGGACACATAGTCTGACAGGGGGAGTTGACACAATCTCTACTCACATGTAGAGGCCTACTTTTGTCCTTATATACTGTATATCTGTGCTGTGTCAAAATAAAAGTTCTAGTTCTGTATACCATTATTTGTCACGCAATATTTGCAAGTGTATGTCACAAATACATATATCACTCAGATACACCAGCTTAACTAACACTGTAAAATAATTTCTGTAATTTCTACAATATTGGATACAATATACTGTATTCTGTATGGCATGTTCTCCCTGTGTGTCGGGGGTTTCCTCCAGGTACTCATTTTTAGCAGGAATTCATTAATAAGCAGCATGTAAATGAACCCTGGGTGTAAAATTGTGTACAAAGGAAAAACTAGGCCACCCACAAATAACTCAGTAGACTTCAAGTCATATGGACTTTGAATACTTTTTACAAAAATAAATCTATTACAGAATTGTGAAAAAGAAATACAACTTTAACTGCAAAATATAAAGTGTTAGAGCTGCTGGAGGTTGTGTGTGTAGGTTGGGATGTTTTCTGTCCTCTTGCTGACCTCGTCTGTTAGGGGAAAAACCATACTACCCTTAATCGCTTTATGGTTAACACATACACATACACACACACACACACACACACACACACACACACACACACACACACACACACACACAAAAGCACATTCAACTTTGACCATAATCTTCAAAGATAATTTCCATTTACATTTTAAATATAATGCAGTAGAATTTTATTGTGAACATGTTTCGTGATGGTAAATGAATTCAGTGTAATCAGAGTGAAAATCATTGTAGTTGTTCTTTCTCTGATCTGGTTGCACATCACAGGATGTTTCTTCTGCAAGCACGTACATGGTGCTTAACATTTAGATTACACAACAGATCTGAATATGTTTCAGATAACATAATGCCAACAGTTGCGAGATATGTGTCAGAGCTTTTAATAAAAACGGTTTAATTTCGCTTTATAGTGTCGAGCTCATTATGTTGTTTTTTTTTTTTTTTTTTTTAATTTATTATTATTTTTTTAATAACAATTTTTTTTTATTGATTCTCATACACTTTTCAGAGTACAACATATAATCAATACAGATGTGCCCGATGCTCCCTGGGATAGGCTCCAGGTTCACCGTGACCCTGAAAAGGAGTAAGCGGTTGAAGATGGATGGATGGATGGATGGATATATCAATGCAGAATCAGAATACAGAATTTTTTACCCTGATAACAGTTTACATATGATTAATTTACTTATGATTCATGTACATGTGATTTAATTACATATGATTCATTTTCATAAATCCACACAGAATCAAACTTTTAACCCCAGTAACCCCCCCCCCCCTCCACATTATGTTGTTCTTAAATTACTTGTAATTATGTCTGGCATGGATGAAACCAACATTTCAATGTTAGTTAGCTATGCTGAAGAACTCATAATCATATGCTCCAGAAACATTTTCAACTTTCACACACTTCACATATAACACTGAGAGCTAAATGTTTTAGTGGAATTTAGAAACTAAAAATAAAAAAAGACTATTTTGTATTACTGCTATTAAATTCTTGATTCTGATTGGTCAGAAGGTTTTGGATAATTTTCTATTATCCTGCAAATCACAGGTTTACAGTTTATTAAGGTGCTTGTTCTAATATATTATTGTTTTACATTTGTGAAAGGAGTCTCCAATGTCAGTGTTTTGTAACACTCAGGTGTAAAACATGCAGTAGGTGTACTGGATGATCTAAATTGGCCAAACTTCGTGTCCAGTGTTCTTGGGATAGGCTACAGATTCAGTATGACCCTGACTAGGATAAAGCCCTTAATGAAGATTAGTTATTGAATGAATGATATTTATAAAGCAATTTACAGAAGATGCATCTTCAGTGCAGTATAGCAGGAGAATGAGAGACAAACGCATTTCGCTTGTGTCTGTGCTTGGTTTGTAACTCACACATCACATTCCTGGCTCCCTGCAAGTCACATGACCATCTGCATATTTGAAAACAGGAAGTGACCTACAGTGCTTGCCAAACTACTTGTGTCACCTTACCAGATTGTATTTCCAAAATGCCTTTGTTTTATAGGTTAAAATGCTATTGATGCTAGTGATCTTTGCACCAAACATGCTTTTATAGCTGTGACCAGTTCACACATAAAATTACTGGAAAGTAGAGAACAGTGAGATAAAATGGAATCTGTTATTGAGTTACACCTGTAAATAGAACTCAGAAGTGCTAAAAATTCAGAGCATCCAAAGAGGATGTGAAATAGGTTGGAGGTATTTATCAAGAAATAAGCAATAATAAGCAATAAAGACTAATTATAGAATATTTATATGACATCCATATAAACATTCATTTTGTCCTAAGAGTATTCAAAATTAGACATTTAACTGCATATATGGTGATATATGTGATGATTTATTGTCGAGACCCACACCTTCCACAGATCATTGTCTCTCTTTTCTCCATAAAGTAGTGAAATATAACGCATGTTTATGTGAGGAATAAACACTTGGGGGTGTTCTGTTATAGGGAAGTAATCAGTGTAATCAAAGAATTAGCAAATAATTATTTTACTACTGCAAATTTGATTATGTTCCTATAAGAAAATGTCCTGAATTGTGTTATTCCTTTTATACAACATCCATTTTCCAATGACTCGAATTTTTCTGTTAATCAAAAAAATGACAATGCATACCATTTATGGATACATTTAATGTTGATGAAGGCCTGCAAAACAATTAAGTAACTGCTAAAGCAGCTGTAAACAGATGTTCCCTCTTTTTTCTCTGTTTGGAGGGAAAAAGACTTTATTTCCAAAAACTTTTCCTCTGACTGTTACAAATAACCGACATTGCAAACTCCTTCCATACATGTTAAATAAATGTCTCTTTTCAGAAAACCACACGATAAAGAAACATTGCGTTTTAAACGTGTTTATGTGGAGCCTCTGCCATACAAGTCCCTGTGTAAGCTGGTGCGATTGTCAGAGCTGCTCTTATAAAAAATGAATCACGCCATCTCATCATTCAGATCTAAAATTCAACAATGCTGTGGAATATAAGATTTTAATGAATGAGTCTAGCTTGTTTTACTTTTACGTGATGTAGCAAGCGGTAGCTTTGTGGTTAACACATTCGCCTCACCTCCAGGGTCCAGGGTTTGAGTCCCACAGGGCCATGTGTGTGCGGAGTTTGCATGTTCTCCCTGTGCGTCAGGGGTTTCCTCCGGGTACTCCGGTTTCCTCCCCCAGTCCAAAGACATGCATGGTAGGCTGATTGGCGTGTCTAAAGTGTCCGTAGTGTATGAATGGGTGTGTATGTGATTATGCCCTGTGATGGACTGGCACCCTGTCCATGTTGTACCCCGCCTTGTGCCCGATGTCTCCTAGGATAGGCTCCAGGTTCCCCGTGACCCTGATAAAGGAGTAAGCGGTAGAAGATGGATGATGCAGCAAGGCCAGTGGCTGTTGTGGTTTATCTTTCAGGATTGTGGTGTAACTAGAGGAATACTTATAGCTCATGTACACAAACTCATAGACGTTTACCTATAAAAAGTCTCCTTCAGAATGGCAGAGAGATGGCTAACTGTGCTAAATTTAGCACTTATTAATACATAGAGGGGATGCAAAATGTTCCATACTTCACTGTTTAACCTTACAGAATGCTGGACTATTTTCACAAGGCACTTTAAAAAATATATATATTTTTAAATTTGTTCTGATTTGTTGAGAGAGAAAAAAGATAGGCTGGTTATAGCTGCTATTTCATAATTCATATCAGGGACTCGAAATGTAACTGTAAATAGATTTTAAAAAAAGTTCAATGTGCCATTCTTTAATTAATAAAAATATGGAATCATCGCCGAAATAGGACTAAAACAGTTCAGGACATGGTTTTATAGGAAAATAACATGCATGGTAAGAGTTGGAGAGGGTGGTAAGAGTAAATCTGCCTTGTTTCAGTACACTGCTTATTTTCCTCTAACAGCATGCCCTTAGTGTTTTGTTGAAATGTGTAGGGCCTGGGGTTGTTTTGGAACAAAGGACTGGGGTAGAAAGCTGGAGTGGCACTAACCAAGAACAAGAGCAAAAGCTGTGGTCCCCTGAGTCACTTCCTGACTCCTGAGGTGGCCTGGAAAAACCTGTGGCTGAATTATGGTAAACATTCAAAATTGCTAGAAATTTCACCACTTGCAGGTGTTTTGCAGGTCACAACACATATTTAAGGTTTCTAAAAGTGGAGATGTAGTATCTTACAGGCAGAAAAAAAAACATTCTGTTTTTTTTGGAGAATTCAGCCACAGTGATATCAGACAGGTTTTCCCAGACCGCCACTCATAAAAACACACCTGCAACATACATTCATTGTGAAGTCTTTCCACATGATATAAGTTCTGAGACACGTTATTTCACTGATCCTTTGTCTGACCCCCTGTCTTGTTCTTGTTCTGTGGATTATACCTTACTTTTTACCTGTGCTTTGTTGTGCTTTGGCCTGATCTGGCTGGTTAAAGACACTCATCTGCTTTGTGATTTCACTGTTGTATGTTTGGATTTGGGATTAAAGTGCCTCTGCGCATTGATCTTCACTCACTCTATCTCTCTCCGAGTCTGGTATGTTACAGTAGGCAATCGACTGAGGAACCTGCTGTCCGTGTACAGAACTTTATTTAAAAACTAAAAAAAAAAACAACCTTCAGTACTGCAGCACTGGAATTCTTCCCTCTAGTGGCTGTGAATAGTGTGCATGCAGTCAAAAATAAAACACTGAATTCATGCATCCAAAAGCACAAATGTCCGTTGTGAAATACACAGACATACAATAAAGTAAAAACAAGTGTCTTAATAACATTTTGAGCCACCAGAACAGCTTCAGTGCTCATTGGTATTCAATGTTTAATGGTTTCTACAAGTTTCTCCAACATTTACGGCTTTTGACAGATGCCCTTATCCAGAGCGACTTACATTCATGTAATTTATACAACTGAGCAGTTAAAGGTTAAGGGCCTTGCTCAAGGGCCCCACAGTGCCAGCTTGGCAGTGTTGTAATTTGAACTCACAACCTTCTGATCAGAAGTCCAAGGTTTTAACTACTGAGGTACCACCACACAATTGCACCATGCCAACTGTACTGCAGCCATAAACAACATCATTTATGTCTAGGTTTATCAGAAAATATTGGGGGATTGTGCAATCAATAATAACTAAGGAAGAGAGTGAGATTGGTCAGAATTCCTTCTAGAAAGAGAGGGGGATTGGTGAAAATTCCTTCAGGAATGGGCAAGATTGGTCAGACTTCAGGCTTCAGGTGGGATTGGATATAATTCTTTCTAAAGGTGGTAGATTTGTCAGAATCTTTTTCAAGAGGGGTGGAATTGGTCAAACTTCATTCAGCAGGGGGTAAGATCAGTCAGTCAGTATTCACTTATGGGGATTGAAGGGATAATATTTTTGAGAAGGGGTGACATTAATCAGAATTCCTTCAAGAGGGGTGGGATTGGTCACAATTTCTTTGAAAGGGGGTGATTTTGGTCAGAATTCCTTCAAGAGGGGCGGGATTTGTTAGAATTTGTTTGGAAATTAGTGGGTTTGGTCAGAATTTCTTCAGGAGTGGGTGAGGTTAGTTAAAATTTCTTTGGTAGGGGTAGGATTGGTAAGAACTCTTTTGGAAGAGGGTGGAGATTGGTCGGAATTCCTTTGGCAGGGGGAGAGAAAATTATTAAAAACAGTCCAAGTACAAACCTCTGAAAATGTAAATGGTCTCTGCATTGTTACTTGTACAGAGAAGGCCACGAGCAGATATTTTTGTCAGAAATGCAGGAGTGTTGTAGGTGGGATTGTGGTTGCAGCTCAATAGACAACTTTTTTCAGCTTTAGGCATGTGTTCATGCTGGTTAACACAAAAAAAGGAAGTTTGAAGCTTGAGGTTATGATAGAGTAACACATCAAGATTCGGCTCTCATTCTGTGCTGCGTTTCTATTTTAAACTTGTCTATTTGCATGGTTTCTTTTCAAATACGTAAACGTCTTCATGTTGGTTTAAACTTGTGAATACATGTGGAATGTAGGTGTGAACTTCATGCCATTCTATATGTAGCACATAGGTGCAAACTTTATGCCGTTCTACTGAGTAATTGCAGTTTATCATTAAGTTTTAGTTTGTACCACAATGCTGTGGAATTCTCAACTCCAAGTGAAGTTGTAATCACAAGGTGTTTACACTGTTTCACTGTGTCACTGTGTTGTGTAACAGCAACTGTGGATTAATACACTACACAGTTGTTGATTATTTTAATATAACAGCATGATACTGAGTGTTTTATTCCTTACTTAATGATAAATGTGACCTTATTTAATGATAAATGTAACATCCTTTTATCTTCAGTGTATAGTGTACCGCTTATTCATAATAGAGAATATTATTTCATGAACTTAAGTGACTTAACAGTAAATGTATGTAGTTATGAATGTGGTTAAAACCTGTTAATAATACTTTGTGGTTTCAGTCATTAAAGCCATATTTAAACTACTCACAATAGAGTGACCTCTCTGATGTACTTCATAAACTCTAATCCTGAATATTCATTTGTTTTTTATGTGCTTTTGCAAACCACTGAGCAGATGAAAACTGTATTAGAGTGCATCTACAACACATTGCAAGAAAACAGGCACTCCCTTTGAGTGTATGTGTGAAATATGTCTTCTTAGGGTTCGAGCTAACACTACGGGTATTTAATTCATATATAAAAGCTTTATTCAGTATTTTAAACATCACAATATGTTGACAAATAGACATCAATAAATGTGTATGCATATATATATATATATACATATATATATATATATATATATATATATATATATATGCATACAATAATGCACTTTATGTAGAATATAAAATACAATAAAAATGTTCATGTTTTCATAAGAAAAATATTTAAAAATCAGAAAAAGAAATATGATGGAACAAAATGTAAAAAATAAAAGACAAAATGAAAAAGATATTATGAATGAAACAGTAAAGCAAATATAAACAGAGTAAAAGTCACTGGCTCATGGGGAAAATGAAGTGGTGTCAGTGGTCGAGAGCCCAGCCGAGGACTTCCTCTTACCAGTGTATATGACATGACTGGAACTGGAGAGGCCCAGAAATTTCATTAGTTTCAGCAGATCATTGCGAAACTTCACTCCAATGAAAGCGTATAGGAAGGGGTTCAGGCAGCAGCGTAGGAAGGCAATACCTTGGCTTACGTCCATGGCATAGAGGAGGTTGTTATCGAGGTCACACATAGTGGTGTTGTACGTGCTCAATCCCATCACCACGTTATACGGCAGCTGGCTGACAACAAACACGGCAACAACGGCGAAGATCACCTTTAAGGCTTTATTTCTCTCAAAACTCCTGGCTTGCACGAGGGTCTTAATGATGCAGCTGTAACAGAAGACCATCACGAGTCCCGGCAGGACAAAGCCCAGCACCATCTGACTGACCAGCATGGAAATGCGGAGATCTCCGTGTCCGTTGCTGTAAGCCACACAGGTGTTGTTGGCGTTGACGTCGGAGTAGATTATCTCAGGCAGGGAGAAGAACACAGCCATCACCCAAGTGACCAGGGAAGATATGCGTCCGTAGTGAACGGCATTGGTACGGCAGCGGTGAGCAGAGACTGCTTTGGTGATGGAGAAGTACCTGTCCACACTGATGCAAGTGAGAAGGAACATGCCACTGAAAAAGGTGATCTTGTAGATGGCATACATGGACTTGCACAAAAACTGCCAGAGCGGCCATTTTGTCATGATGCTGGTGGCCCAGAAGGGCAACGATAGCGCAAAGAGCAGGTCGGCTACGGCCAGGTTCAGCAGGAAGATATCCGTCATTGTCTTAATCCGCTTGAAATGGACGTAGGTCAGGATGACCAGGAAGTTTCCTAGGAGAGCCAGGAAGCAGATAATGCTGTAGATTGTGGGTAGGAACCACGATCTGAAGTATCGATTGGAGTTTTTGGCACACACTATCTCATATTTCTCATAATCTGGCGTATAATCATCTTCGGTTGTTTCGGTTGTGGAATCAGTAGTCAAGTTGCACCAGCTTGTCTGAAAAAAAGTGGGTGAATTGACAGATTCACTCAATGCAGTTCTTCAGTATCTTTAAATCATCCAGGCTATTATTACAGAAAATGCCGTTAAAATAAAAAAAATCCTTTTAAAATGCACATTTCAGTCTCTTTCCACTTTCCATGAGGTAAATTTTTTTTATATCAGTTGTAAAAGTGCACGTGCAGCCATGTGTAACCTCATGGTGCTAAATATGTTACCTGAAAGTGGCAGGACCACATCAGCAGAACGGGACCTAAGGCTACAGATGAAAGAGAACATGATTTAGAAAACGGATCAATTTCTAGATCATTTATGGAACATTTTCAAACTTTTAATAAAACTATTTTTGTTAAGATAAATCTTTTCCTGTAAACCTTGTCTATTGAATAGTTCACCATTTGTACAATTTCACATCGATTGTAGAATAAATTTGAAGTAGAGAAATACTATGATGGTAAAATTCTGGACTGTGTAGTTGTTTGGTTTTAAAAGGCTTGTACTCACCCGTGAATGAGACCATTGTTGTTGAATGAGTGTGTGTTTGACGTCCGTCACACTACTGCTCAGAAGACAGTGATAAGCAATGCTTTTTTCTCTTACATTGCTCACTGTGGAACCACATCTCCTGTCTTTGAAGCCACAAGTAGAGGAAAGGGTTTTTTACCTCACCTCATACTGTTTCGAGAAAAACAAGCAAAGGTAATAGTACTTTATCTGTGCAGAGTTTGTGTATGCTAACTATTATGTAACTTATTATGAATTTGTTACTGAATAGTTCTGGGAGCAAGCATGCAAAGACTAAGGGTGCCAAAACATTAATCGTGTAATACAAAAATACAACAAAAACTCCTCTTTCACTTTCTGTGTATAAATTTCCACTCTATGTAGTGAGAAAACTCTTTGAGACTTTGAAGATGACAGAATTAACATGGATTGGGATAGGAAAAAAGTATAATATTGATGTTTTAACAAACCTACTGTTATGATCACTGCAACAGATTTTGTTGTAATTGTTGCATTCTTTAGACACACTAGATACCTCATTGAATATTTTAACTAAATTCTCTCTTAGTGCTTCAACTCAGTGTGTGCTCCATTACACTTAGAGTGTACTTACTTTTGTTGCCAGCAGTTTAGACATTAATGTCTGTGTGTTGAGTTATTTTGAGGGGACAGTAAATTTACACTGTTACACAAGCTGTACACTCACTACTTTACATTGTAGCAAAGTCTCATTTCTTCAGTGTTGTCACATGAAAAGATATCATCAAATATTTACAAAAATGTGAGGGGTGTACTCACTTTTGTGAGATACTGTGTATGCAGAATAAAGGGTGAGACTTAGACATAAACTGTTTTGCAAATTGCAAATCTTTAGGGTGTCCATGTGGAGTTATTTACAGCATCAAAGTTCAGAAGCTCCAAGAAGAAGAAGTATGAAGATAAATCAGGAATGATCTGTGGGTGAGAGGAGCTACAGTGTGTTAGGATCAGGCACGTGCATCATTACAGTAGTACCATGATAGCTTAAGCCTAGGAATAACGCTCTATTAGATGAACTGAATACCAAAGGGTTAACCTGGTACAGCTGCAAAGTTTACTATCATAGTAAACGATCCCACAGTGTAAAAGTAGGGCAGAGAATATGATTGGCTGCACTGGAAAAACAATACTACTTAAGCCTTTTATCTTTCCCCCTGCCTCACACACGGGTGCACACAGGTACACGTTTGGTTTCATGTGTGCAGCTGTGGTTCATGTGTAGGCTGTGTTTTCAGCTCAATGTCCTCCACATTTGAATCAAACTAATACCTAAGAATTTTAGAATTCTCAATGATGTCAAAGACTTATTTTGTAATGAAATCCTGAGTTTAGGTTAAACATCTTTTATTGAACTGTTTGACTATTTTGATTTTGATTAAAGGTTTCCTATATTACTCACAATGACATGTTGATAGCATTTACAGTGGGATTTAGCCTAAAGAGAGCCATGCGGCGGCGCTTTAGTCCTTTAGTCCTGTTCAGCTCTCTCATCTCCTCATCTCTGCTCTGCATCCTCAACACTGCTCAAACACATTAAACCTGCACATTAACAACGACGTCATGGCGTAGATCGCTAACTAGCTGAGAGCCTTGTCTCCGCTGTTAACGTTGTCTAACTGCATCGCACTCTGGAACACTCTGGAGTTCATCATATAGGCTGGATTTCTCATTAATATAAGGCTGGACAATAAAAAGTGAGTGAGAAAAGAAGCCTTTGTGAAAATGAGAATGAGAAATTAATAAAAATGTTAGTAAACAAAAACAAGTTTTCATTTGGCCACAACTAAATGACCTAATTTTCAGGTCTTAGCGATCTTGTTCCCACATATTAGTTTTATCAAGAATCAGGGCTCTTGGAAAAAAAAAAAAAAACCTAGGTGACTGCGTAAATCAGAAGTATTAGGTCAAAGGAAACGCTTCCATATTTGTGTGGTCCTGTGTAGGATGATGATCTGTGTTCACAAATCTAACACCTCTGTTTAATCTGATCCACACTCGACATGAAAGTTAAAAGTCAAACAGTCGTGGTTTTATAATTATTTACATCCCCCTCCTGAATACTGAACCATCCTAACCTTTGCTTTGGGTGTGCACAGGTACACACATGGTTGCACACATGCAGCTGTGGTTGGTGTGTGTACTAGAGAGCTGCTAAGAAAGGGACGATGACAGGAAAATGTGCAGCAACCACAATCCAGGTGAGACATGTGACCATGCAGCCAGCACTCTACACTTTTAAAAAACAGTGCACATCTTCACTAGTGTGGACATAAATCTATGCATGGTTTTTCATGCACAGATTTTCCTTTTCTGGAATGTTATTTCTAGGATACTGTAGAATTAAATTGCATTTTACTGCAAGGCCTCATGTAAATGCTTTCAGAGTTCAGACGACATCCTCCTTGCATTTGCAGCAATATGTAAAAAAAAAAAAAAGACAGAAAATGAAATGAATTCATCGTGAATGAAACAATAGTATAGTTATAGTAAGTGGCTCTATCTACAAATTAGCAGGTCTGATCTCAGGTCTGATCTTTAGTGTTTAAAGGCTGCAGAAACTAGAGACACAGAGATCAAAGAGAAAAAAAGAATCTATCAAAAAAAAAAAACAAAAACAAAAAACCGACAAAGTAGTACAGCTTCCTTTCTACAAGCCACTTTCACTCGGGTAAAAATACTTTCATTTGTGAGACTAATTACAGCCTCCATCTGTCACTGATTTAAAAAAAAAGAAAGAAAGAAAACGTGCTTAAGAAACATTTTTAAAATAAAATATCTATTTGTCTTACTTTCACTGACACATTACTTTCCATTTGAATTATTTTAAAGATTTTACTAATATATTTTTCTATATTTAACAGTATTATTATATATTATATGTTTATATATTTATATACTTTATTTTATTATTATTATTATTATTATTATTATTATTATTAATAATAATAACAGTAATAATAATAAAAATAATAATAATAATAATAACAATAATAATAATAATAATAGTGGCACATTACATTACTTTTATATTATAATTTTTTTTGTACTTTTGATTCCTATAAGTTGTTTGTTTTTATATATTTAATTTACATTTAATTTTATATTATATATAAAATATTTTGCTCATTTCATATTCTTATATATTATATAATTTTAATAAAAACATTTTGAAATATGTACAATGCCCTCCACTAATATTGACACCCTTGGTAAATACGAGCAAAAAAGGCTGTGAAAAATTCTTTATTGTTTAACCTTTTGATCTTTTGTTTAAAAAAAATCACAAAAATACTCTGCACTCATGGATATCAAACAATTGCAAAAAAAAAACAAAAACCCACAGGGTTATAAAAAAAAAACTTTCTTAAATCTAGGTGTGCAACAATTATTGGCACCCAATTACTGGCACAACAATTATTGGTATTGTAGTCAATACTTTGTGCTTCTCCTATAATTCCTGATGAGGTTGGAGAATACATGGCAAGGGATCTGAGACCATTCCTGAATACAGAATCTCATCAGATCCTTCAAATTTTGAGGTACACACTGGTGGACTCTCCTCTTCAGTTCACCCCACAGGTTTTCTACGGGTTTCAGTCAGTGGACTGGGATGGCCATGGCAGGAGAGGTATGTTTTGCCCATTTTAAGCTTTCTGTAAGAGACAGTCATTTTTCATTTAATATCTGTTGATATTTGATGGAGTCCATGATGCCATGTATCCTAACAAAATGTCCAGGTCCTCTGGCAGAAAAACAGCCCCAAAACATTAAAGAGCCTCCACCATATTTAACCGAGGGCATGAGGTACTTTTCCATATGGCTACCTCTCTGTGTGTACTAAAACCACCTCTGGTGTTTATTGGCAAAAAACTCTATTTTGGTTTCATCTGACCATAGAACCTGATCCCATTTGAAGATCCAGTAGTGTCTGGCAAACTGAAGACGCTTGAGTTTGTTTTTGGATTAGAGTGGAGGCTTTTTTCCTGAAACCCTTCCAAACAGCTTGTGGTGATGTAGGTGAATTTGGACTGTAATTTTGGAGACTTTCTGACCACAAGACGGAATTAACTTCTGCAATTCTCCAGCTGTGATGCTTTGGCCATCTGAACCATCCTCTTCACAGTGCGTTGAGACAATATAGACACACGTCCAATTCCAGGTTGATTCATAACATTTCCAGTTAACTGGAACTTTTTAATTATTGCCCTAATGGTGGAAATGGGCATTTTCAATGCTTGTGCTATTTTCTTATAGCCACTGCCCATTTTGTGAAGCTCAACAACCTTTTGCTGCACATCACAGCTATATTCCTTGGTCTTCCCCATTGTTATGAATGACTAAGCGAATCTGGCCTATGTGTTACCTCATATTTATACCCCTGTAAAATAGGAAGTCATGGTTGAACAATTTTCTGTACTAAAAATTTAAAATATCAATGGAAATATACTTCAAATATATTTTTCTCATATGAATGCATAGGGGTGGCAATTTTTGTTGCAAACCTATATTTAACAAAGATATTTTTTGGACAAACCTGTGTTGTATTTGCAATTGTTTGATATCCGTGAGAGAAGAGAATTTCTGTGATGTTTTTCAGCAAAAGGTTAAACGATAAAGGATTTTCAACAGCCTTCTTTGCTTATATTTACCAAGGGTGCCAGTATTCGTGGAGGGCACTCTTTTTTATTAGCATACTTCACATTATGTTTGTATTATTTTAATTGTTGAACTTTTATACTTTTCTTTACATAAAAAAATATTTTCGGTTATTGTTATATTTTTCTATTACATGCATTTTTATTATCTGCATATTTTATTAATTAATTTTTTACAATGTTTTGTATTATTATTATTATTATTATTATTATTATTATTATTACTACAACATCACAGTCAGAACACAAATTAGAACAATAA
>JAFFST010052537.1:46838-63111 GCA_022414735.1 Noturus placidus
TATATATACTGTATATATATATATATATATTGTACGTATTATAATTATATATAACTATATATATATATATATATATAGGAGACACTTGACTGAAATGTTTCTCATGATCTTAAAAATCTTTTAATCGGAAGGTGTGTGATTAAATGTTTGAAATCAGTGTTGTAGACAAAAAATACAATTGTGCCAACATATTCATTTCTTTCATTAGAAAACTAAGAATTTATTTAAAAAAAATAAATATATATTTTTTAAATGGATGACTTTGAATGAAATATTCCGAAAAGCAGCCAATAAGTGTCCAGCATAGGTTAGAACTCATTTAATACTGTCTAAAAAGCATCTCAGGGGAATTCCTCAAGAAAATGTTTGAGGAAATGCCAAAAATATATTTCTGGAAATTCTATGCAAAAAGGGCATCTACTTTGAAGATGCTAAAAAGAGTAATAATTTTGGATTTTTTTATCACAAAATAATTCCCATATTTCCATGTGTGTCTTAACTCTTGACCAGTAGTGTAATATAATAATATATTATATAGATAACAAATATAAGAACATTACTCTTTTTGTTACTCATTTCATGCTTGAGTTTGTGTTTTTTAGAAATCAATGATTGAAATACTTGAAGATATCCACCAACGGAACAAGACAATGACACATAAAATGAGTGGGAAAAGCTCTAGAAACGGGTGTAATAGTCTTATATTTGTTATAGAATCATTTTGAAGTGAGAAATAGTAGATACATTTGCCATTACAATTTTTTTTAAGATAGTTTACACATTTATATGGTCTTGAATTGGGAAAAGTTATCTACCAATAGAACAAGACAATGAACTTATTCAGAATAATTGTGTCTAGAATTTGGGTGATAATCAATATTCAATATATTTTCAGCTGGGTTTCATTTGGTCCACTCACATTGACTTACAGTATTGTTACTACTCAACTGGCATTGTGACATTACTGAGTGAAATTAATCATACCTTATAATAATGAATAATGGATAAAATATTTACAGCAAAAGAAACATACCCTTTATAGTCACCCGGTCCTGGTCACCTTGTTCTATGGATAGGTCTTCTGTTGTGTGGACCACCGTGGCCGCTGTGAAGAATTGAGAGTTATTGACTTGATGGTTTATTGAAGAGTGCAGCGATGATCTTGGACTATGGATATGGATGTGCTAGGTTTTATAGTGCCACCATATGGATTGCATTTCCTAGCATCTCTCCCCCCACCCCACACACACTTTGAGCCAGTGCCAGCTCCGGGCTGTAACTGATGACACACCGGTGCTGGACGCCTGATGCCGAGGAGAAAAGATAACACGCACTCTACGAACCATATTTCAAATGCAGGCCCTACCCCTCGAACTGCATCCCACAACAACTCCTCCCTCACTGAGGCTCAGGCCGGCTTTGATTTAAACACCTACATGGCTGAAATACCTGCACGGCCCTTCAGATACATGGCATGCAACAGGTCAGTGGAGTGAACGTCTACTACAAACTCACTCGAAAAAACAACGGGTCCTGAGTTAAATAGTGTTTAAATACCAGTCATCAACAAGGAACAAATTTCCGGGATGTCTAAGGAATACTTCACTCCAATACATTATAACATAGTGAAAGTACCCTAAATAAAGCCAAATTTATCAAGTATTTCTCAATAAGAGATTTATTATTTATTATATTATATAAGAAATATACTAAGTGTACTTAGCTTATTTCTGGATGATTTGTTTATTTATTTATTTATTTATTAATTAATAATCTCAAGCTTCAAATTGTTTTATAAATACAATTTTGCTTCTTTTTAGACAATTTCACAACAATTTCTATCTTATCATTAGCAAATATACATAGAAATAGGCTGAATAATCTTATATTTGTTTTATAATCACTTCATAAAGACGAATATTAGATAGATTTGCTTATATGTAAGATATTTCCACTTGTACTTAGACCAAAATTTTTATGCATGTTTTATGCATGTAATGGTAAGTAGAATTTCAAACCGCTAGTCATCTATATGGGGGAAAAAACCATTTTGAACATTTAAAGAAATATAAAGCAGCTAATCTATTAAATTAAAAATCTGTTTATTGATATCTTTTATAACACCCAAAGAAGCTTTTATTAGCTTTAATAAAACAGCATGCTTTAAAGAAAACCAACCCCCTAAAAAAAAAACAACAACAGCATAAGCAAGTATATTACAAGCATTTATATTAATTTGTGGTGCACAGGAAATCCTATTATAAAAACATTTTTGTGTTAATTTTATAATTTGTGAACATAGACTTGGCCTCCACATACACAACTTTATTATCATTATTATTATTACAGGATTTCATTACTTTAATAAAAAATACCTTTAAGTCAAAAATCACATCAGATTTTCACTACTGACTTTGATTAATGTGAGCAAATCTTGATGCAAAAGTGATTCAGTCAACAGCAGAACAAAACAGAAACCTTATTTTAACCTTTGATTTTATCTTTAAAACTGAGAACATTGAGGTGGAAGTTTCGGTTTCCTCTGTGCACAATCTGATCTGAAGTGAAATATTTTGATTAATATTCTATTTGGGGAAGCTTGGGCAAACTTGGGCAGCTGTGGCTCAGTCGGTAGAGCGGGTTGTCCACTATTCCACTAATCGTGGGGTTGGTGGTTCGAATCCCGGCCCGGGTGATCCCATGCCGAAGTGTCCTTGGGCAAGACACTGAACCCTAAGTTGCCCACGATGGCAAGCTAGCACCTTGCATGCAGCTCTGCTACCATTGGTGTGTGAGTGTGCTCTCATTTGTAAGTCGCTTTGGATAAAAGCGTCTGATAAATGTAGATCAGTAAAATATTAATTTGTCCTCAGCAGGTATAGATAAAATAAAAAGCTTGTATGGTAGAATTCATTTTATTTGTTTGTTTGTATGTTTATGCAACCAAACAATGCAATTTTTTTCCAAGTATCTCATATCAATGCTGTTATTTAATGCAGTAACCAATTTTAGATTTGACATTTTTTTTCACAAGTTTTACAGTGTTGCGTGATGCTAAGATTTTTTTTTTTGTACTTTTATCGTGATAAGATATCTGAGTGCTTTAAAGCGTTGCCAGAAAATATTTCACATACATGAAAATATTCGAGTAACGAAATATCTAAACAAGTCATCCAATGACAACGCTTTTTTGGATTTGATCTACCGAGCGTTCATTCTTTTGCTATTTAAACGCGTGCAAGCCTCATTCTGTCTTCCCAGAAATCATTGCAACAATCTGTTAAGCAGACCTCAAAACACTTAAAAACCTGAGAGAGAGTAAAAAAACTGGTGTAAATCAAGCAAGAATGTTTAGAAGAAAAAAAGCATTTAGATGGCATTGCTGGTCTTTTATGTCTTTGATATCTGCTTCAACAGATTTTTGCAGAAGCTGGCAAGAGACAGCAGCTCTTGGGATCAATAGTGAAGACTCTGGAGCATGGCTCCCCACACACGCTTATCTCGAGAATGACCAGATGCCCATGATGCCTCAGTGGGTCAAAGGGAAATAAAATGACAATGCTCTTACATACACAGTGCACAAGTAGTGCCTTACAGCAAGGGGTGGAAATACAGAGAAATTATACTTAAGTGGAAGTGTCCAGCCAAAAATGGACTAAAGTGAAAGTGAAAAAAAGTTGCTAGATTTTACTCATGTACTCAAGTGTTAAAACATAAAAAAGTAATTTTTTTACTGATGTAATTGCCATGTTTTCATGTGATAAGTAGCTTTAGCTATCTAAAACTGTTAGAAGTTGCTTTTTATTATAAAGTAACTACACTGTTTTACTGAAAACATCATTCAATCTATGTAAGATTGCTGCTCATGTGCATGACTGCCACTACATAGTTTGCTAATAAATTAATCAGAAGTAAAATGTCACGTAAATAACCAACATTTACCATTAGCTAGAATATGACTTCTACCTAGGCGATTATGTTAGCTATGCTGCAATCGATGTTAACCTGCATTAATAATCTAGCAGACTTACCTCAACATGCTTTTTCACATTAGATTAATTTGGATTTAGACATTAAAGACTTTCTTTACAGAAACATCTTATTCAGGGGCACTCATCCTCAAGTTGCACACTACAGTCTTGGGGCTTGTTTATAATCAAACATACATGGATAGCTATAGCGCTAACTACATTGTGTAGCATGAGAAGGTCACTGAAGATGTCACAAACTGACACAATTCTTTCAAGTTTTTTTTATTTATTGTTGGGCTAATACAGTTGCTATTTGTAATGAGTACTTTGAAGGTCTCAATTATAATGCAAAGCATAAAAATGGAGGCATGATGCAGAGGAGAAAAAATTATTTCTGCCACTTACGATCACGTTCTTTCATTGATACACTTAACGTTTACATTAATCGACCTCTATAAAACACTCTCTCTCGATCATTTAACTATAAAGAGATTGAGTCTCTTGAGCTGGAATGCCTCTTTAAAGGTCATGGGCTGACACGTACTGTCTAGGACGAGGTGTGTGTCATCGCCGCTCTACAAGCAAGCTACATTTCTCAGCTGACACCCATCAAAGCATGCCACGCTGCAGGGAATCATAATAAATTGCATTTTCTGCACTCCATAATGCAAAAAGGTCGTGATCAATATCTAAACTTAATACCCGAGACTTAAACCTCTGCAGTTTGCATGCCCAGTGCATGACAAGGCTGTTTAATGCATTGGAACATTTGCTTGTAATCAAAGACTAGCATAATCTAAAATGTTTAAATGTTTTCACTTGTCAACAGTTTTCAAGTGCACTTTTAATGAGAGAAATATGCACAATGTGTGCAATGACCAGGAGTTAATGACTGTCCCGTTCACAGGGCACCTGCAGTTAGAGGTATGATGATGATGAGGGATTGTGTGCTTTTGTGCATCAATCTCATGACATGGCATGGTTTTAAAGGATTAAAGCAAAGCACAGGTTGTCCACTAATGATGTGTCGTGGCTAACATCAGTGGTTATGGGAGGTGATCTTGGTTAACCTTGTGGTGGGATCGATGGTTTAGAGAGCATGGTGTAGCTCAAAAGAAAATGAAGGGTGGGGGTAGCAGCACCTTGTCTGCACATAATGGCTTTTTAAGAATTGAATACATTTGGTGTCAGTGTTCTTTGATGATATGTGCAGTTTAAAAAAAAAATAAGATCAATGCAGGTTATGCAAGTTGCTTAATGTAGTCTAAAGCAAGAGCCAGTCCTAACCTGCATGTGCCGGACCAGGGTTCACTCACTGTTTTAGGCCACGGAAGGATACATATGCAGGGGCCTGTGGTAATGATTAGCAGTTACCTAACTGGGTCATATGCTCGGTCGAATAGCTCCAAGAGACAGCCGAGGCTCATGACAGAGGCAAGTAGCAACGCAGCCTTGGAGTCAGCGACCACTCGCACTGTCATGGCCACTGATTGATTGCCGCAAGGGTCATGTTGCTCTGAAACACCTAACATAAGCCGCCCCAGCTGATCCAAAACGTGCCAACACAACTGCTGGCCCCCGAGCAGTGTGATCACTTACAAAGACAAACATCTACATCCACGCATGTGCTTGCCTGTTCCAAATGACACTAATGTGCATTTTCACGTCATGTTTGCATGAGTGATGGAGCTACAGCTTTGCAGCAGACCACGCACATGCTAACTTCTCATTTGCAAGCTCACTGCACTTCTAGCGAATGTTGAAGTTGATTATATCTCGATTAGAATAGGTGGTGTTAAAATGGCGAAGATTAATCAATGCATTTGTGGACATGCAAACAATGTACTAATATAACCGAAGCAAGATTTTGTGTCCAGTTGGTGAGCTCTTTTTACATTTATTCAGTTCAGTTGACTTGAATTCAATATACATTATAAATCTAAAAATCTATAATATCACAAAGTACTATTAAAAATAACTTAAAATACAACTATTCTTTTTGATTGCCAACTATGATTACTAGCCATAATGTATGAATAATTGTGAGCTGCACTGATTGAAACAGTGTTCATATATGTGTATGTATGACAGTGACTGAATATAAGTAAATGACCCACTTATTTGCGCATCAACCATGGTACTTTTCCTCTTGCAATCCGTGTTGACACCTGAATTCAGGCTGAAAGTGAGATTGCCTCATGGAGGACAAATTTGTATTCTATTTAAGGACAAAGCACTGCTGTTCATCTCACATGTCCATGCACGGGATGGCCTAGATGTGAAAAAAAGTGTACAGGTTCTTTATGATGTGTATTACAGACCGGATTCTGCTGAAAGGTCCAAGCTTCTGAGAAACCGCAGGCCGAGCAACACCCACACCTCAAAGTGGATCAGTAGTTCATTTTAAATTTATCACTACCTGACAGACAGTGTTTATGTTAGCGTGCATGACTTATAAATGAATCCTTTGCCCTTTGGACTGCGTCTATATGGAAGACATTTTTAGGTAGGGCCATAAGTGTCATTGAGGTAGTCAATGAAAATATTCAATGATACCAAATCATTTTTACTGATACGAATATGTTTTAAACTGGAAAATGATTTATGACAAATATGTTTTAAAGATATGCCTATTGGTTTAGAATACTGTTTGAAAAAAACCCTGCTAAAATGGGTTTTTATTTACAGCACTAACCAAAGAGATATGAATTATAGAGATATATAAAATACGTTTTATAATTGGAAATAGGACATAAGGATGCACACGGACTGGATGCTGAGAGGCAGTATGAGCTTTAGACCCTAAGCTTAGTGATTGATGGCTGCTTTTGAAGCCAAGAAACACAATGATCTGCATCCGAAAGTTTTTATGAGGGCTGTGGATTTATTTTATCACTGCTTGCAAAATTTACAGCAGCAATTTTTCACAGTCTGAGGACCAAGCCAGTTTGACTTTTCATAGCGCTTTTGCTGGTTTCCTGCTGAATGTCAGCGCAGATTCTTCTGAGAGGTGAACTTAGGCAAAGCAGTCATGCAACAGACCATGAAAAATAGTCACGCATATCTAATGCATGAACAAATTTAGCCAGGAGATTATTGGTATTAAATGTACAGGAAGTGTGTGCTAAAACAGGTAAATATAGGTGTTAATTTTTATAGTTTGCTCTTATTAACACCTGCAGTGTGCCTGGAGTCATCACTCATGGTTTTATTTAACGATAATTTTGTCACCCTTCATGGGTGTCAGATATGTCTCTGTACAAAGCTTGTCGCTTTTTTTAAAAGCCTTGCACCATGAAAATGTCGACACTATTAATCTAAAAAATAATAATAATTCCCTGCCTAGGCTTAACTTTAGATCGGATGTCCTGACGTATGCTGTAAGAGCACTCGTAACACTAGAAAGATGTTGCAGAAATATTGACGGGCTGTTGAGGAACCATTTCTAGAACACATAATCTGTTACCAAGAATCATAGAATGGTTACTGTCTAAAATGCACATCAGAAGGTGAACAGTTTAGGGATTATTCATTCATTCATTTCATCAGTAACTATTTTATCCTTGTCTGGGTCAAGGTGGATCAGGAGCCTATCCCAAGTTCATTGGGTGTGAGGAAGGAATGCATTCTGGTTAGGACGCCAGTCCATCACAGGGCACTATCATTCAAACACTCATTCAGGTGGGAGGAAACTGGAGAACCTGGAGGAAACCCATATGGACATGGGCAGTACATGCAAAACATGAAACAACTAACCTAATCAATGGATTATTAAACATTTACATAGTGGTTTAACTTCCAAATGGAGAACAGAAGTGACATTGACCAGCCCATATAGCATCAGGTCATACTCATATTGACTGAAACTTATGATGAGTCTTGTATGCACTCGCAAATTTTGTTTCATGAACACTTATACGTGTAATATTTTTCAGAGCTTCTGGGACTAAAATCTGTATATTGACATGTTGTATATTGAATGTTATCTGTATATTGAATGTTAAATTTGTGGGAAATGTTTTTGAGATATGGGAGGAAACCAGTGGAAGAAGGGAGGAAACCAGATAACCTGACGGAAACCCACACAGACATGGGAAGAACATGCAAGAGTAATTGAGAGATGTACTATTAAACTATTACCCAGCTGTGGCTCAGGTGGTAGAGCGGGCTGTCCACTAATCGTTGGATTAGTTGGCGGTTCGATTCCCAGCCCATGTGACTCCACATTCCGAAGTGTCCTTTGGCAAGACATTGAACCCAGAGTTGCTCTCAATGGCAAGTTAGCGCCTTGCATAGCAGCTCTGTTACCATTGGTGTGTGTGTGTGTGTGTGTGTGTGTGTGTGTGAATGAGAAATAGTGTAAAGCGCTTTGGATAAAAGCGCTATATACGTGCGCCATTTACCAAGCAGCTTATCTTCCAAATGGAAAATCGAGGAAACGTTGACCAGCCCATATGGCATCATGGGATCCTCATAATGACAGAATTTACTTTAAATTTAACGTGAAATTTAGTTTAATTAACATTTGGACGTTTATAGTCACATGTTGTGGTACATCTGTTGTCACTTAGAGTGCATTCCACTAATATTGGTGGTTTTGGCACTCCACTAACCAGAGGTGGTTTTGGCGCACACAGAGAGGTAGCCATATGGAAAAGTACCTCATACTCACGGTTAAATATGGTAGTAAATTTTTAATATCAAATATCAACAGATATTAAATGAAAACCTGACTGCCTCTGCCAGAAAGGTTAAAATGGGCCGTGGTTGGATCTTCCAGCAGGACAATGATCCAAAACATACATCACAGTCAACACAAAATGGTTTACTGACCACAAAGTCAATGTCCTTGCCATGGCCATCCCAGTCCCCTGACTGAAACCCATAGAAAACCTGTGGAGTGAGCTGAAGAGGAGAATCAACCAGCATGGACCTTGAAATGTGAAGGATGTGGAGAGGTACTGTATGGAGAAATGGTCTCAGATCCCTTGCTATGTATTCTCCAGCCTCATCAGGCATTATAGAAGAAGACTCAGAGCTGTTATCTTGGTAAAGGGAGGTAACACAAAGTATTGACAAAGGGTGCCAATAATTGTTGCACACCTATATTTAACAAATATATATTTATTGGATAAAACTGTGTGTTTGTTTGCAATTGTTTGATATCCATTATATATTTTCATAGCCTTCTTTCCTCATATTTACAGAGGGTGCCAATATTAGTGGAGGGCACTCTACATTATGAACAGTTATTGCTTCATTTTCTTTTAAACTTACGAATACAAAACCACCCTGCAGCTTGTAATCGAAAAAAAGTCCATAGGATGTTACAAAGTGCTTACACTGGAGAGCTTTTTATAGCCCTTCCATAAATTTTAAATAAACTTATCCTCACAGAAAACCATACAAATAACGATAATACTTTTATCTTTATTAAATAACAACACTTATTTAAAAAAAAAAAAAAAAAAAAAAACAATCTGGTCATTATTAGTCTTATAGTCCCAGTGGATGAGTTGTTATTGTAGCAAAGATAATATATCAGAACAAGCGCATTAATATAAACCTGCGATTTCATACGATAACATATCAGAACAAGTGCATTAACATAAACCTTATTAACATAAACCAGCTGTCAGAGCTACTGTTATGGAAATGTAATCAACTTTGACCAATCAGAGTTGAGAATTCAACAGTGCTTTGTCTAGCAGCCTGAACCAAGAGATGAACTTACAGCAGTACACAGAGGCAGCTGTTCATGTTTAAAATATGAAAAAAAGACACACATAGTGAAGGAATGTAGCACCTCAGAAGAGCTGGAAAGCCGTCAGTGAGCTGATACGCATTCTAAATCATTACCAGTAACAAGGCCTCCTTAATTGCTCTTGTCCAGCTCATCTGTTGTTTTTCAGTAGGAGCTTAAGGGGGGTGTCTTGATTTATGAAGGTATGCATGACGTTTATTTATATACGGAGAGCGGCTCATGAGTAGTTCAGCTTAGTGTGTGCAGAAGGATGATGTCATCCAAATGCTGAATCCTGTGTTACATAGTACAAGACAAGAAGGGTCTTAAAAATAAATAAAAAACACAAAACAACTACATGTATACTCAGTATTATTTATTTCATACAGAAGTAAAATTTAGAAATGTATTCAGATGGTTCTGTAAATTAGTACAGAGTTTTAGCTAGTCATTAAGGGATTTCCCACATTTTTTTGCCAGTTGCCAGGGTATTTTTACAGGAAGAGTTGTAGTGGTTTCCCCTTAAAGTTCTTCTCTCAGCCTTAATTCAATATGGAAAAATATAGAGAACAAATTCAATCGAGAAAAAACAGGCAATTTACAGAATAAGAACACAAAATGAAGTGAACTGAGAACGCAGAGCTAAATATAACCCTGCTGAAAAATCCAGCCTGGTTGAGCTGCTCAAACTGGTAGACCATCTGGCCAGCGAGAAAGGAAACAGTTGAATGTTGAATGTTGAATGAATACAACAGTAAGGAAATTAGAAAACTTCAGGCATTTTTTTGTTTGTTTAATTCAATTTATTAAATGGATTTCCTTCCATTTACCCACTAAATTAGTTTTGGACAATTCCCACGCACCGGTCAGCTCTCCACAGTCATACCGCAGCTACCTACTAAGGAGCGTGAAAGCTAACACGTTTCCTTTGAGATACGTCAAGCCAGCACACCATACTGCATCACAGGACGCAACGCACTCGGAGGAGAGTGCTATCTGCCCTCTTCCACATACATGAGCTCATAGACCCCAAGAAAGCACTAAGTACTAAGTACTAAGAAAGTACTAAGAAAGCTGGAAAAGATGGTCTACCAGTTTGTCCAGTTCGGTCTGTTTGTAAAGAAAATATTCAACTTTGCTACATTTATTTTTGGTCATTGTTACAGAGTACAAAACATACAGTGGTGTGAAAAAGTGTTTGCCCCCTTCCTCATTTCCTGTTCCTTTGCATGTTTGTCACACTTAAGTGTTTCGGAACATCAAACCAATTTAAACAATAGTCAAGGACAACACAAGTAAACACAAAATGCAATTTGTAAATGAAGGTGTTTATTATTAAAGGTGAAAAAAAATCCAAACCATCATGGCAAACACTTTTTCACACCACTGTATTAATAATGCATTTAACCTAAAAAGATTGTAAGCCAATTAAAAAGATTAAATCCTGAGCCAAAATCTGTGGAGATAGCATTTCACAGCTCAACGTCCAACCTGCGGAAACATGAGTAGGTAAGCTAGCTAGATCTTTTGAATATTTCCCAGTATGAAAGCTTTGCTTTAGACTTAAAATGTCGCTTTGATGCTCAGAAGCAATTGCCTGTTGTGTTAAATATACATGCTGCTATACCCTATAAGTAACATTCAGAATAAAATGTCTTTGCAAGATAGCTAATTATGTAGCTTAAAATGTGGACGAATTAACATGAGCTAACGAGTTAGTTACTTAATGGACGTAGCAAGGTACTGAAACCCCAACAGCATTTGGCTAAGTTAGCTTGCCAGCCTTTCGTTATATACTGTTAATAATGGAGGTAGGGCTCATTTCAGCATAGCTCACTTAGTTACAACCCCAATTCCGAAAAAGTTGGGACAGTATGAAAAATGCTAATAAAACAAAGGAGTGTTTTTGTAAATGTACATTGACTTGTATTTAAACAAAAAACATATATGACATAACTGACAAGGTATTTGATGTTTTACCCAAACAACTGCATAGTTGCATGTAACACATTCCAAAAAAGTTGGAACGGGACAATTTAGGACTAATAGCGATGTGCCAAAATGAAATAAGAAGATAATGTGAAACAGGTGAGGCAATCGTCTAATCATAGTATATATGGAGCTTCCAAAAAATCCTAGTCCTTCAAGGATGGGTTGAGGCTCTCCAATCTCCCATTAGATGCATCAGCGAATAATTCAACATTTTGAGAACAGCATTCACCAAAGACAAATCGATAGGATTTTGGGCATTTCACCTTCTACAGGCACAATATAATTAAAAGATTTAAGGAATCCGGTCAAATCTAAGTAAAGGACAAGGCCAAATATCCCACAGATGTCACCGTCTTAAAATCCGTCATGAGTCTGTAATGTATATCCTGACATGGGCTAAATAGCCATCGTGTTCTCTGGGCCAAAGAGGTAAAGTACCATCCAAGCTGTTATCAGCGTCAGGTCCAAAAGCCAGCGTCTGTCATGGCATGTGGGTGTGCCTGTACCCATGGCATGGGTAACTTGTACATCTGTGAGGGCATCATTAACGCAGGAAGATATGTGCACATTTTGGAGCAACATATGCTGCCATCCAGAACAGGACAACGCCAAACCACATTCTGCCCGGATTACAAGCGCATAGTTGCATAAGCAGAGAGTGCGGGTGCTAGCATGACCTGCCTGCAGTCCTGACCTGTCTCTGATTGAGAATGTGTGGCGCATTATGAAGGGCAAAATAAGGCAAGGAAGGCCCTGTACAGTTGCACAGCTGAAGAACTGCATAATAAATGAATGGGGGAAAATTCTGCTCGCTAAACTTAACCAACAGGTGCCTTCAGTCCTAAAAGCTTAATAAATGTTATTAAAAGAAAAGATGATGTTTCACAGTGGTAATTAGTCGACTGTCCCAACTTTTTAGAGTGAGTTGCAGTAATCAGATTTTAAATGAGTGTATATTTTCAAAAATAATTTAAATTCACAAAGTAAAACATCAAATAATGTGTTAATAATGTATTTCATTATAATAAGGGGTAATAAGAAATTTCAAGTGGCTCTCTTCTGGGTTTTTTTTTTTTTTTTTGCATTTTCCATACTGTCCCAAACTTTTCGGATTGTAATTGTTGAAAAATGTGTTCATTTTCAGATTATTTGTGTCAATTGCGGTTGTAAAAAATTGTAACGTAATTACTCAAGAGGTTTTTTTTAACCAGTTCTAAATACTTTTTTTTTTTAAACTCTTACTTGAGTCATTTTCTTCATTGTGAATTATTACTCTACAGTTTCAGTATTTTTTACTAACGTCAATGTGTTTGTAATATTTCCACCACAGGGGAATACAGAAAGAAACAAACAAAACCTGGGCATGTAGCATGCTCAGAGACCATCAGCAACTACAATACATCTGCTTGCCACCAGATGGCGCATCACTCACAGCATACAATACAGTACACTACAGGGGTCTTCAACGTTTTCCAGGCCAAGGACCCCCAAACTGATGGCGAGATGGAGCGGGGACCCCCTAATTATATATATAGTATGAAATTGTGTTATATCAAACTGGTACCAAAATTTTCGTGACCCCCATGCAGTACCTCTGCGGAGCCCCTGTTGAAGACCTCCGGAGTACAGTACAATGTCAGTCAAACGTGTTTTTTTTTTTTTTTTTTTAACAACCTCAAACACACACCAAAGCTGTGAAGAAGATATTTGGAGTTTAAAGCGAAATGAGACACTAAACTATATTTTCTGAGATTTTAACAGAGTTGTTTGGAAGCATTGATGTGAAATGAATGTCAGAAGGCCTTACACGTGTGATCTTATTCTGCCTAAAAATAAACCAGATGAATGTAAAACAAGTTATGTTATTGTGAAAGGACAAATATAATGCTCATTTATTAAAACAACTTAAACCTAGGAGTCCCTAAATTTTTAATGAGCAACGATTTTGAGGGTTCTTTGGATAGTTAAAGGCTTCTATATATGGCCAAAATTGTGGACACCTGACAAATTACACCCATGTGTGCTTTCTGAACATCCCATTCAAAATGTTTTCCCCATTTTCTGTTAAAATACCATCCACTCTTCCAGGAAGGTTTACCATTAGATTTTGGTGCGTGGCTGTGGGGATTTGTGTTCATTCAGCTACAAGAGCATCAGTGAGGTTGTGGTCATGCGCTGATGTTGGGATGTCAAGGAGGATCCAGATCCAGTTCATCCCAAAGGTGTTCAGTGGGTTTGTGGAGGTCAGGGCTCTGTGCAGGACACTCAAGTTCTTCAACCTTCTTCCAAACACACCATGTCTTCATGGAGCTCACTTGGTACACAGGGACATTGTCATGCTGGAACAGCATACATTCTACACAATTGTGCTTCCAACTTTGTAATGATGAGGTGTCCATATACTTTTAAAGCACTTCCAGTGTATATTCCAGTAACCATTACTGGATATAAATAATTCACTAATATTATATTTCAGTGTTCTGAAAAAAATTCTATGTTGGTTCAGCTTTATTAATGTGTAGCAACACTGCAGTGTAACGTACAGCTACATAAATATCTCAAAACAAACAATTACAATCATACTTTTTATTAGAAGGGTAATGAAATATCCTTGGAGGAAAAAAAAAGTAAATCTATTCTCCCTTTGCAGATAAAAACTCTGGTATGGCCCATAATCAATCAGTCAAAAAAATGCAACTTCAGTATATTAAATAAAAATTCAAATAACTGCTGCATCTGTTCCGTATTTCTATTTTCAATACTAAACCGATATCAAAGCTCCGTGCATCAGCTTACTGCTGAAGTTATCTGAAACATCAGATGTGTTCTTTACGACAAGCCTGTGCAGGATCTGCGTTCCATCACTCAACATCACATTCATTCAAGTCATACTCAACACTGGACTAGTTAAAATGACAAAATGACACAGGACATCAAAAGATCATTTAAATGCGCTGCGAGATGTAAATTGCAGCTTTACAGCCGACCTGTATTAGAGTCTTCAGAACCAAATATCCAGGTACCTGGAGGAAACACACACACACAAAAAAAAAACCCCAACTGATTATACTTTGGTGGAGTAACTCACTATTCTCTACAGAGAAGGAATTTTACGCTGATGCATAATCTCTCCTCACCCCCAGTACTTCTCAGAACCCTATTATGGAGATGGATATGCACGGTTAATTGAATATCCGACTGATTGCGTGTGGAATTAACATTAAATAAATTGTGTATAATTGTACAGTTTGTCACTTATTACACTTTATTCGGTCCATACAGGATTTTGCCGCGTGTTCTTATGATTGTTGCGGCCAAAAATGTTCGATTTTGCTGTGGCTGTTTTTCAAAAATTGCGATGCGAATTGTGGAGGTTTTTTGTGTTTTTTTTTTTGCAGAAAACTACTTGAATTGGCAAAAATGCAATTACATGAAATTGTTTTGCAGTGATGTTTGTTGACAAACGAGACCTTTTAGCTGTACTCGTGTTAGACGTACATGAATCGTAGAGGGCTTTGGCTAAATGCGTGTTGTGATGACGTCACATGAAATGTCTTGGCACAAATCTCAAGCTCCTGCGAATATTGCTGCGTTTCCTGATTTCTATGCAGAACTAAATGTGGAATACCGAGTTACACCAGCTACAAGAGCATTTGAAGTAGACGAAACTGGGTGTTAATTCATCCAAATTAGCTTCCTATCTAACGTTTTGTAATTTGTGAGCAAGATCACAAATTAAGAGTTTAGCAGTATTATAAACATTAAGGCAGTATTTGTTGTTCTGTTTTACATTCGTAAGCTATTTATCATCCTATTATTATTATTATTATTACGCTAATATTACATGATACACAATTTTGTATTTGAGCTATATACAATCACCCTAGGCATCTTTCAAGTCACATCTAGTTTGAAAGCGTTTCATTGTTTAATTAAATAATATTAAAAAGTTTTACTATTTAGGATTTGTTACTGGACCACAGAAAGTGTTTAGACATGGAGTGTTGTTTTTTTGTAGTGAGATTAAAAAAGAAAAAGAAAAAAGTGATTGAAAAACATCCCATGTTAAGTCATAGCTGCCTGTATACTCATGTTTAATTATTTATATGTGTGGATTGGATTCTGTTTCGCTTGTCGATCATGTTGGATAAAAAGTGAATGAAAGTGAACATACTGTATATCCTTATTATTAGTTCGTTTCATTGTTGTTAAGCCACTCTCAAAATAAGCAGTCTCAGAGGGGCCGTCCTTTATAATAAATGCAAATAAATTGAATAATCAAGTAGTTTTTAAGCAAAAAGAAGGGCAAAAACTCAAGAAAAAAAATAAAGAAAAGAAAATGAGTTTTGAGAACTGATACTAAAGGCATGTTTCATGTACCATGACTCACCGATTCAGCGTCGTGTTCCAGCCCAGTGTCGTGGTGCTCCAGCTCATCATCACGGAACTCTTTAATGAGCTGATGGAGTTAAAAACAGGTCAAGGACATGTTCATTAAAGTTTCCAAACACACACATACATACATACAGTGCCTTGCGAAAGTATTCGGCCCCCTTGAACTGTTCGA
>JAFFST010052539.1:24154-34830 GCA_022414735.1 Noturus placidus
CATTATACATATTGAAATAATTAATTCTATTACATGTGTTTGATGTTTGGGATTCTCATCTCTTAATAGTAAGTCTGGTATGTAATATTATAAATCTGTTGTGGTTATACAATACCTAGACATAATGCACTATAGTCGTAAGGGTACTTAACATATAAGCAACTCATACACTCACAGTATCATTTATGAAGACATATTCCTACAAGCGACAGGGCGGCTGTGGCTCAGTTGGTAAAGCGGGTTGTCCACTAATCCACTAATCGTAGGGTTGGTGGTTCGAATCCCGGCCCGGGTGATCCCATGCCGAAGTGTCCTTGGGCAAGACACTGAACCCTAAGTTGCCCCCAATGGCAAGCTAGCACCTTGCATACAGCTCTGCTACCATTGGTGTGTGAGTGTGTCTCATTTGTAAGTCGCTTTGGATAAAAGCATCTGCTAAATGAATAAATGTAAATGTAAATATTTATTGACAATGTTGTGTTATGACTTCACAGGAGGTCAAACTGTAAGACTGAGGTTTTCAGAACAGTCATGAGCGGCTTATACATGTGTTATTAAGCCTTATTACATAGCCATTATGTAGCCTTATTATAAATAAATGTGTTATCTGGTCTTATACATATTTATGTTGTCATTAAAGTCTTAAGTAGGGTTAATGTAGACTTTTCAGTGGTAATGAAGGGTCTATGAGGGTCTAGAGGTGTTATGGAACCTTATTTATCGCAATCTCCATGAACAGCGTATGCAGGGTTTTAAATAGCTTTATTTAATGGCCATTTTGTAGCCTTACTTATATCAGTTGTCATAAAGGGCATAATCAGATGGTATGAACCTTCTTATGTAGGTGTCACATAAGCTTATTTATAGCAGTTCTCATGAAGGGCTTATGCAGATGATACGTAGCCTTATTATTTAGGTGTAAGGACATGTAATCTTATGTGGGTGCTATATAGCCTTATTATATCAGCGGTCCTGAATGGCTTACGCAGGTGGTACATGACCTTATTTACTGTGTGTATTATTTACTCTAAGTCTTACTATGTAAGTGTTATGTAGCCTTATTTATAGGCACAGTTGCCATAAATGGCTTATTCAATGTAAAGTGTTCTTTAGCCTAAATATGTATAGTAGGTGTTATGTGGCATTATTATATAAGTGTATTATTTAAGCAGCATTTTGAATGCTATCCGTAAATAAAAGAACGCTACAAAATTATGCATGAGATCCTGCTAAGCTTGCAGTTCTACAAGCTGCACATGCTAATATATGCTAATTGTATCCTTTCTGTCAAATCAGAAAAAAAAAAAAAAAAAAAAAAAAACTAACTGAATTTATTTTTTTTTTTTTTCCTGAAACATTTGGATTTCCTGAATGGATCATTTTTATTTTCCTTTTTACTGCCTTCTTATAATTGCTTCATGCAGAGTACATTCCTCTTCCATGAAGCCCCACAATCATCTGATATTGTGCCAACACATGAGGCATTTTATTTGGTACAACCCCTGCCGTATTTGACTTTAATATCTTCTTTTAAGGAAGCTTGTTTTTGCTTTGGCATGCTGAGAGGATTCGTGTAAGGAGGCTGAGTTTGTGATGGTGCTTGAAAAAGAAGGGGCGAACATTAATCATGAGTCTCTTTCATTTCCCGTGATGCATAAAACACTGAAATCTGTTGATCTGTGCACGCAGGGAGGGAGTAAATACGAGTGCTTCATAGCTCATTCCCTGCAGAGCTTGAGGAAGGTTACTGTCTTTCCTTCCATCTCTCAACTGCTTCAAATCAAACCCAGTTATTCCTGACACAACCACATGCCAATTAGAGTGCTCTCGCCGTTGTGCTGATGGACTTAACAGGCACTTTTCTTAAGTTCCTGCCACTCAGAGTGCTTTTTTTAAATTGAAAGAAATCTATAAACATACTTGAGCACATGGAGATTTTTTTTTCCCATCTATCCTGTGCCATGAGTTGAAACGATCTGATTTATGATGTCTAACTACCAACATAATTTAGGGATTTGTTTAAAGCCTTAGAAGAAGGTGGACCATTTTTTTCCCATGCTTTTAAGATGCATCAGGGTTTTCGTTTCACATCAAGATACATTGGTATGCCATAAGAAAACGCTGACTCATCAGATAGTATATGAAAATGTTAAATCATACCAGTCTATGCCTCATGGTCCTCTTCCTATACATATTTGAACCCTTATTCAAAAGATTTATTATATCAGTTTTCCATTTAAACATATAGCATACAGCCCAAATAGTGCAGCAACTGAGTCTAAATCAGCAGATATCTATTCCCAAGCTCACTTATCTGTACTTATCATTTTCAGTAGGGTGGTACCATCTTATATACCTTGAATATGCATCTTTCTTATTACATTTATTCATTTAGCAGACGCTTTTATCCAAAGCGACTTACAAATGAGACACACTCACACCAATGGTAGCTGAGCTGCATGCAAGGTGCTAGTTTGCCATCGGGGGCAACTTAGGGTTCAGTGTCTTGCCCAAGGACACTTCGGCATGGGATCACCCGGGCCGGGATTCCAACCACCAACCCCACGATTAGTGGATTAGTGGACAACCCGCTCTACCGACTGAGCCACAGCCGCCCATCTTTAGAAATATTTCAAGGTACATAATTGCATATTAGAGTGGACATTACATAATTATACAGTAATTATACAGTATACAAGCATCTTTGCAAATAAGATACTGTACATGCAGTACTTACGGTTCCATCCCAGTGACAAGGAAAAGTACAGTTTAGCACCTTTATTTCTTAGAGTAAACTGGATAGTTCATTTAACTCAAAACAATTTAGGAAACTAATTGGCTCAAAATTTTTAAGTTGATAAATCAATTTGGTTATGACAACATATTTAAGTGTATTTGGCTAAAAGACTTATCAACTAAAAAAAAAATTGAGCTAATTAGTTTTCTGAAATTTTTTGAGTTAAATGAACTTTCCAGCTTTACAGTGTGGAATGTTCAGGGTTTAAAAATAATTCAATCTATCCTTTTGAATTTATTTGATTTCTGGCTGCAAAAAGTTTAAGAACTTCGGCTCCAATTAGTTTATCTGAAATGTGCCTCATTACCGTGTCTAATGACCTAACATTAGTAGCTGACGAGATTTTTTTTTTCACACTTTAAATCTTGTTTAATGAATAACATTAAAAGCAAGTAAAAGCAGTTTACTTTGGAAGAAAACAGCCATCATAAATCCAATAACGGAAAAGTTTTTGAAATTTTTCACAAAACTGAAGAAGAGTATAAAGTGTTTAGTGAGACAAAAGCCAACAATGAAAAGCAATTCACAAGAACTCACGAAGGAAAGGGTGTGAAAACTTTTGCAATCATCTGTAATACGCATGATGATTCAATTAGCTTATAGCAGTGGTTCTCAAAACATTTATGAATAGGGACCCCATTAACTGTATTATAACTAACTAACAAAGTAATTTTACCAAGACCCACTTGGTACATACGGTTTTCATTAACACGATAGACTTAAAAAAAAATAATAAGAAGAAGAGTAATAAGAATAATTATTAATATTAATATTATTGGTGGCTTAGTGGTTAGCACGTTTGCCTCACACCTCCAGGGTAGGGAGTTCGATATCCGCCTCCGCCGTGTGCGTGGAGTTTGCTTGTTCTCCCCGTACTTCAGGGGTTTCCTCCCCCAGTCCAAAGACATGCGTTGTAGGTCGACTGACATCTCTAAATTGTCCACAGTGTGTGAATGGGTGAGTGTATGTGTGCGATTGTGTCCTGTGATGGGTTGGCAGCCTGTCCAGGGTGTCCCTTGCCTTTTACCCCGAGTCCTATTGACCCTATATAGCGGAGGTCTTCAACAGGGGGTCCGCGACCCCTAGGGGGTCCACGGAGGTACTGCACGGGGGTCGCGAAACTTTTGGTACCAGTTTGGTATAACATAATTTCATACAATAGATATAATTAGAGGTCCCCGCTCCATCTCGCCATCAGTTTGGGGGTCCTTGGCCTGGAAAACGTTGAAGACCCCTGCTATATAGGATAAGCTGTACAGAAAATGGATGGGTGGATGGATTTATTATTAGTATTATTAATAATTATTTTATTCTCTCTCTCAAAAAAAAAAAAAACAACGCAGATGTTTCTTTACATTTTCATTAAATTCTACTCAACGTTATTTATAAAACTGATAACTTTGAAAATGGTTTTGATTTCCACCACTGTAGTAAAATCACAGAACCTGGCTTAGCTTCACCGACCCCATTATAAAAACCATTGGCTTATAGAACATTAAAAAAAAAAAAAAAGGATTGTTATTCTCTTTCTTTTTTCCACATTCACCAGTGTTTTGTCTAGTTCCACTGTTTGTACTTGTCGTTGACCTTGTGATAGAGTATTGGAATAGTTTCACCCCCACCCCCCACCCCGCTCTCTCTCTCTGCTTTATTTTCTAAACCATTCTGTTATCTGATTCACACACATATCCAAGACTCCATTTACTCTCTCTTAAAACCTCCACTTGTTTCCACTTTTCTTCTCTGATTAAAAGCATGAGCAGGGCCTCAGCTGGCCCGCCTGTGTGTTTACTATAAAGAGGTCATTGTTGTTTAATGACAGGGCGAGCTGTACAGATCTCAGTACTGTGTGAGAAAGCTGGTACTGTAGCTTTCTCTGCATCGCTTCACCTGGAGGCTTATATTCAGACTTGAGTTTCTTATTGTGCCACCAGAAGAATAGATTGTTTAATTGCCATGAGCTTTCATGCTAAATTAGTTTAGATGTGAAGTTAAATTGACTAAAACTTGTTTTGATTTAATAACAGGAAGAGAAAAAACTAATTGCTTGACCATTGAATTTTTTAGGGAGGGTTTGTGTGATTTTATTTCATTTTAAGAAGACACTTTTTTATTGATGAGTTCTTTTCTTCATTTTTGTTTGTTGTGTGGATTTGAGAGACCCACAGGATACTTTACATTCGAGGGATCCACATTGGCACAAGATTATTTTTCAACTTGATAGAGGCATGTGAGACGAAAATTAGGCTCTTATTTAATACAACATATCAATTAAAAAAGGGCTTGAGGTATTTATAGTTCTCAGCTGTCTCGAGACGTTAATAGCAACAATTCCTCAGATTTGCTCAGTATGAAAATGGACACCATACAGAAGTTTTTGACTAAAAGGTATAAAGGTCTAGCTACATAAAATCCCTTGCTTACAAAGGATAAACAACCAACACGACTGAATAGCGATTTTTTTTTTTAATCTTGTTTTTTAAAACGCTTTAACAGTAAATTTAGGGCTATAAATAAGACAATTGGTAGTGGTTATGCCTTGTTTTGTACTGGTGTATCACTGGCATGAACAATTTTGACATGTGCCGTGGAGTCTGAAAAGACATCTGTATTGAATTTGAACATATCCTTTTCTGATCATTCATCTTTAAAAAATCGATTACGGAAACTAAACGTTTAACCAGACCAGAGAAGGTAAATAAATAAATAAATAATAATTAAAAAAATATCTATTTAGTAAAGTCTGTGAAAACATGATATCTCTGCAGCTAGTTTCTGGTCCAATGAGCTTCCCTCAGCTTAAAAACATTGCCATCAATACATGTGATTGGGAAATAAAATTAACAGAGAATCTGCTTCCGAAGCCGCACTTGATCCTGTTCAGAAAACTAGAAGAGTCGAGGAACTACAGTCAGTTTTTGACACATGTTTATCATCTCTGCTGCAATATTTTATTTTTTCATGTACTCAGTGTGATCTGCTGAAACACTTTGCTGGGTCTGCATCCAGACCATGTTCAGCCAGTTAATGACCCCTGCCATTAAGGGTTTAAACACTTACCTTTTTAGTGCAGTGTTTGAACCTCAAAAAAACATTAAGGACTTTCTGTCCTAGCGTCCAATCACATATGTACTTGAATCATTACCACCTAAATTACTAATTACATCTAATTAGATCTTCGCTGAGGTCCGCCGGTGCTGGTCCAAAGCCTGGATGAGAAAGGAGAAGGGTTGGGCGTAAGGCTAGCGACCCATCCCTGTAAAAATACTGCTAAAGAAACAATTAATATCTCCTCAGCTACTAATAACCATGTGAGCAAATCGGGTTCTTGTCAGATGACGGCGTCAGATAAAACGAGGGATGGGAACCAATGCCTGAAGAAAGATGCAATTTTCGCGGCAAAAACAT
The DNA here is from genome assembly GCA_022414735.1 of Noturus placidus. Lineage (NCBI taxonomy): Eukaryota > Metazoa > Chordata > Actinopteri > Siluriformes > Ictaluridae > Noturus > Noturus placidus. Next base: position 30,360 of record JAFFST010052539.1, read on the forward strand.
TTACTCGACTTGACACCTGGAATGTTTGCATGCTTTACCGAACTGGCCGACTTGTCCAACTCCTGCGGTAATTCGACAGTTATCTTCTCGATGCACTGGGAAATAGCAAAGTATGATGGATCGGCACTGGCGAATCTCAAGCTCAAACTCAAATGCCAAAGACAAGTTGTTATCAAGTGATATAGAGAAGCTCATTCCATAGAGAAGCTTAAAGGCCAAGATTCCGCTGACAGGTTTGCACTTGACCTACAAAATCAGTTCGAGATCCTTGCCAAAATACCCAACATCGAAGACAATTGGATGGACTGGCTCCTTCAAAAGGAACTGGCAGACCCCAGCGACTCCAAAAAGCTCTACCGAATTGTCAATGTGCTCACGGGATTGCAGAGCTATTCGAACAACCCAATTAAAGACAAACATTGAAAGATACTGCTGACCACAGCTGAATAGGACAAACAGTGTATGGAACATTTTCAAGATGTTCTCAACCACATGCCACGTATGATTTCACCGTAGTAGAGGTGCATATCGACATAGATGTCAACATGGGTGACATTTTGACCGAAGAGATGAATATGGCCATCAAAGGGCTCCGGAACAATAGGGCGGCTGGACTTAGTGAGAACAATCTAGAGCTTCTGAACGTGGGTGGTCAGCCCTTGGCCGTGCAGCTAACCCAGTTATTCAACAACTGCTGGCACCAGGGGGAAGTCCCCGAAGGATTGGAGAAAATGCATCATTGTCTGGCTCCCCAAGAAAGGCAATGTCACTGACTGCACAGATTGACAAGGCATCATGCTCCTCTCAGTTCCAGGGAAGGATTTCTGCGCTGTTCTCTTACGTCGTTTGAACTGGCTATTGACCGATGGCTGCCAGAAGAGTAGGCGAGTTTATGTATTGGCTTCTCTTGGTGCGAGCAGATCTTTGCCCTATGAAATGTCAAACAATCCATTCCAGAAGCCTTCATCACCATCTTTAAGAACCTGTATCTGAACTCCTCATACTGTGTAAGGACGGACATAGGGCAAACAGATCACTACCACCATCTGCCAGGACTGTGCCCTTTCACCGAGCCTCTTTCTCATTGCACTCGACTTCATCATGAAGAAGGCAACGGCATATGTTGGAGGAGGCATCCCTTGGACGGACCAGGACCACTTGACAGACCTGGATTTTACTGATAACGTGGCCCTGCTCGCCGAAGTTGAAACCCAGCTCCAAGATGCAACCGAAAAGCTCAGCCAAGAAGCCAGTAAGATCGTGAAGACCGGATCTATAGGCATGCCAGCCAATATTATCGTCTGCGCGACATCACTAGAGATTGTGGAAATTTTCACCTATTTACGGAGCATTGTTTTTCACGATGGTGATGCTGAGACCGATGTCTGATGCCAGATTGGGAAAGCTGCTGCTGTGTTCAGTCACCTCCACCACATCTGGATGTCAGCTTTGATCTCCTTCAAGATCAAATTGTTGTCCCGACCACAATACGCGCACAAAATGTGGAAGTTAACAGCGAACACCATCCGGAGGATAAATGTGTTCGACTAGCTATGTCTTTTAATGGATTCTCAAGATCTGGTACGTTGATGGTATCACCAATGAAAAAGACTTGCGGCGGAGAAATTCTAGCAGCCTTCACCTCATAATCACACAGCAACAACTCATTCTATGAATGCACTGATATTCTATTCCCTAGGTGGCAATGCACCGGTGCCCGGCATGGCCGGAGCCGACCCCGAACCTTCATCAAACTCTCCGGCATATCCTGGGTCCAAGCTGAAGCGCTGGCAGTGGACTGGCAGCAGTGGAGAGACCTTGTCGCCAGATGTGTCCAACAGCACAGGAGGATCTAATTTTAAGAAAGATCTTGTCTGCCTCAAAAATGTCTAAAATTATTGTCCAATTTCCACTTTTTTTGGCCAAGATCTAAATTTTTCACTCAACAGGTATTGTTTTTTCTTTTTTATGTATGAAGAAATAGCAAACATGGTGTTTCCCAGTTTGGCAGTGCTAGATAAAGTGGTCAACCTTTTGCTTGACCTGGATTATGGATATTTTAACAATTTGCTAACCTTTTAGATTTTAGATTTTAGAGATTTAGATCCTAAATGATTGAAATACTGTATGGTATCCATCAAGGTTTATTTCTGGGCCCCTACAGTTTTCACTTTATGTCCATCAACTTGGTCTCATGATGGAATTATTTGGCTAACCATTATACAGCGTTGCCACTCTTCTAACATTCCAAAATGGCACACCTCAATTCCCCAACACATAATTTAAAGTCATTTTTTTATTATACTCACCCTAATGTTTCTTCCAGCTCTACCTTTTATTTGACATTGCAGCAGTGTTATTTTTTATCTTGCACATGACATTCTGAAATTGAATTGCTTGCAGATTTCTGCCTTGTCATGATGCTGAGACAGGTCATTTCTTTCTTTTTCACGTCTTTTTGGGGGTCCATTCTATGACTTTAGTAAATGAAAATGCAAAATGCCAATCAAAAAAATTACACATTTGGCCTAAAATTGTTATTGGGAGGGAATCAGTGGAATGGGAAACACAAACTGACCAGAATAATTGTATTGCTTGCCCCCCCCCCCCCCCCCCCAAATTTGGTAGATCATTATAAATAACAGTTACAACCAAACACCTGGACACACAGCAGTAACCCCACCATGAAATACAGTACATACAATGTGCACGTGTGCATTAAAACTGGACCATGAAGTAATAGAAGAAGGTGGCCTGGTAGGATATATCATGTTTTCTTTTACATCATGTGGAGGGCATGTTCATGTGCATTGCTTACCTGAGGAAGTGATGGCACCAGTATGCACGATAGGAAGAAGGCAAGAGGATGGCGGCAGTATGATGGTCTGTGCAATGTTCTCCTGGGACATCTTGGGTCCTGGCATTCATATGGATGTTACTTTGACATGTACCACTCACTTAAACATTGTAGCAGACCAAGTGCGCCCTTTCATGGCAACGGTATTCCCTATCGGCAGTGGGCTATTTCAGCAGGATAATACGTCCTGCCACACTGCAAAAACTGTTCAGGAACGACTTGAGGAACATGACAAAGAGTTCAAGGTGTTGACTTGGCCTTCAAATTCCCCAGATCTCAGTCCGATCGAGCGTCTGTTGGACGTGCTGAACAAACAAGTCCAGTCTATGAAGGTCCCACCTCTAAACTTACAGGACTTCAAGGATCTGCTTCTAATGTCTTGGTGCCAGATACCACAGCGCACCTTCGGAGGTCCTGTGGAGTCCATGCCTCGATGGGTCAGAGCTGTTTTGGCAGCACAAAGAGAGTAGGACCTACACAATATTATATATAAACGACTCATCTGTATACTGTATTATGCCAGTTCTATTAAATAAACACAGACTTCCTGTTAAGTTTTGCACTCAGTAGAAATTCTTGCTTATGATTTTTAAATCGCTGAACGGTTTAGCTCATGCATATTGTGCTGATTTCTTGAGGCAGAATAACCCATTCTGTTCATTTTGCTCAGGCCTACTTTAAATCCCTAAGACCACTTTCAGTGCTGATTTATAACCCTTAACATCTGGAGTAGTATTTAGTACAAATTAAAATCTTGTACGGGAAATCTTAAAAGCACAAGTCAAGATTGTGCTCTCGAAACTGGCACTATTAATAGTTACTGGCAATATTAATTTATGTTAGTATATTTATTTTCTTATTAACATCAGAGTATTTCATTAATGTGCTTTAGAATGAATGAATGAATGACTGAATGAATGAATACTTTATTCAGGCTTTTCCACTTTGGGATTCAAAATGAAATATGATATACTGTAAATCAACTGCTTTTTGTTTTTTTAGCATGCCATCTGGATGTCGTCTTTACTTTATGAATATACACAAGCCTTTATTCTTGGCTTTGTGATTGGTTGGCCATTGATTAAGCAGACAACTAGCAAGGAGCAAAGAAGGGAAAAAAAGACATCCGCTATGTGGTTTATGTAATTGAGACATTGACATTATGTCTATTGGTATTGTCTCTTGCTTTCTCTTTGCCTCAGATTCTGTCTTACTTTGTTCACAAAGAACACAAAGACGGAAAATAAAATGGAAATCATTTGTAACTGAAGGCATGTTGGGATTCATTGATTCTTAATTAATTATTCACTTTAAGGTCTAGCAGCATGGCATTTCAACTTCTTAACTCATCTTTGGCATACATTCATAGTGATAGTAATTTAGTGGAAAATAAAAGATAATAGGAGGGGCGCACGGTGACTTAGTGGTTAGCACGTCCACCTCACACCTCCGGGGTTCGAGTCCCGCCAGGGTCATGTGTGTGCGGAGTTTGCATGTTCTCCCCGTGTGTCGGTGGTTTCCTCCGGGTACTCTGGTTTCCTCCCCAGTCCAAAGACATGCATGTTAGGCTGATTGGCGTGTCTAAAGTGTCCGTAGTGTATGAATGGGTGTGTG